>JACEFZ010018862.1:0-112759 GCA_014155875.1 Cepaea nemoralis | reverse complement strand
AGACGGTGGCATGGAGGAATATCATCAGCAGAGTTGATCCAGAAAACCAAAGACCAAGATCTGTGAAGAGTCATGAACATCTACACCAGCTGATGTTGCACTTGATGACGATGATGATGATGATCATCATCATTAGAAGTCAGGATCACCGTGATGTAGCAGGTCCTGTGCAGAACATTGCCCTTACCACCACCAGCTGAAAAAACTCTAGACCTTTTGCCAGTTCATACATTCTCAAGCCCAAGGGGTCTATTGATCTGTGTACACATTTGTGTGGGTTGACACCTGCCTTTTGTCAGTTCATACATTCTCAAGCCCAAGGAGTTTTTATTGACCTGTGTACACCTATGTGTGAGGGTTGACACCTGCCTTTTGCCAGTTCATACATTCTTATGCCCAAGGGATCTTTATTGACCTGTGTACACCTTTGTGCGGGTTGACACGTGCCTTTTCTTCGAGGAGTCATGCCATCCACTATTGTTTTTTCTAAACCTCTTTGACATCTGATATCTCATCTCATCTTGTTCCTCTTGTACCTTGCGGTGTTGAAGTAGTGAAGCATAAACAGGGGGGGAGAGTCCGTTTGTGGGCTTCATTTATTGAGGTTCCCACGGACTCTGTTATTCCCTCAGTCCATTGTTTACATGGCTGTCCTCTTCTTCTGCTTCCATTTGGCCTGTACATCATTGCTTGTGACATCTGATATGGCCAGAGTACTTCAGTTTCTGAGACATGATACTGATTAGGATCAACTGGCTGCCACTTGTAGCTGAACAGCTTTGATATTGAGTGGGCTGGGTTATCATGGCTCTGATGAGTTGACATTGTCCGGGTACAGAATTGCTTGCTGAGTGTTGGTGGCCTGAGTCGATTATTATCAATGGACTTACTCATCTTGTAATCAAGTGGTTGGTTACGCCACAATATTATATTAACACTACATATTGATGTCATTAAGTATGTGGCTGGTTAGACTGATATATTTGAACTCTTTCACATCCTCCATCTTACGATCACGAGTAACACAAATTACACCAATAATTATTACAACCGAACACCAGTGCTGTTTTAAACAGTTTATTGTCACACTACAAGTTTATACATGTCACATGGTCACTACATCCGGCTATCACTCATAAAACACTTAAAAGGTATAAATAAAATATATGCGCAGATGGCGGCAATCTAAACAGTGCTTGCTTACACTGTCTGACCCGTCTAAATTCGGCCACTGTCATTCTCCAAGTGCCCGGCTTAGGGGAGACCTTTCTCTCCTGGCCATCATCAAAGCGTGCTTCTCACCGTAGGCTGTGTACACGCTTCAATGTGATCAGAGCTCACATTTCAGCTCATGACATTGAGCCAAGTTTTCTTTGATGTTCAGATCATGTAGAATGTCAGTATTCTTCTTCTTGATCCACGGTATTCTAAGAATTGTACCTGTAACATAAAGCTAAAGAATCTCTTTTTCTTATTTAGTGACCGTGAAATGGTCCATGACTCCGGTATTCTAAGAATTGTACCTGTAACATAAAGCTAAAGAAACTCTGATTTTTCTTATTTAGTGACCGTGAAATGGTCCATGACTCAGGTATTCTAAGAATTGTACCTGTAACATAAAGCTAAAGAAACTCTGATTTTTCTTATTTAGTGACCGTGAAATGGTCCATGACTCAGGTATTCTAAGAATTGTACCTGTAACATAAAGCTAAAGAAACTCTGATTTTTCTTATTTAGTGACCGTGAAATGGTCCATGACTCAGGTATTCTAAGAATTGTACCTGTAACATAAAGCTAAAGAAACTCTGATTTTTCTTATTTAGTGACCGTGAAATGGTCCATGACTCAGGTATTCTAAGAATTGTACCTGTAACATAAAGCTAAAGAAACTCTGATTTTTCTTATTTAGTGACCGTGAAATGGTCCATGACTCAGGTATTCTAAGAATTGTACCTGTAACATAAAGCTAAAGAATCTCTGATTTTTCTTATTTAGTGACCGTGAAATGGTCCATGACTCAGGTATTCTAAGAATTGTACCTGTAACATAAAGCTAAAGAAACTCTGATTTTTCTTATTTAGTGACCGTGAAATGGTCCATGACTCAGGTATTTTAAGAATTGTACCTGTAACATAAAGCTAAAGAAACTCTGATTTTTCTTATTTAGTGACCGTGAAATGGTCCATGACTCAGGTGCGCGTCTTGAGGTAGGAAAGTTGCATGTTCTCAGAAATGTTACTAGAACTTGTTTGCTGGTGTTGGGCCATAGGCACTGTTTAACCTCTGCCTTGCTATGGTCAGTCTCTTTCTAACATTTTTTAGCAGTCCCTTCTGTTGTTAATGATGAAACGAAGGTGTTCAATGTTGGCATAGTGGAATTATTGTAATAGTTCTGCATTAAGAAGGTCGTTTGGGGGGATATGTTATAATTAATTTATACAGATAATATCTTGTTCATCTGGACGTTTTGAGGGAAGCTACGTCGCAAAGATATTTTATTACAAACATCAGAAAGAACATTTTTCGTCACATTATGAGAAGACAAAAACTGGAACATGTAACAACCGGAAAGATTTGTGGAAAGAGAGATAGAGGAAGACAGAGTGAGAAAATTCTGGACAGTCTTGTGTCAACACACGAATTGATCCATGGCATCAGAGATCCCAATTTGTGGAGAGGCTTGATTGCCCATGACAGTTGGCAAGGCACTGGATGATGATAATGATGATCATGTTCAATACCTTTTTGCATCTTTTCGGATGTCGGATTTTTTGTGTTTATCATGTCTTTTGAACAATTATAATATTCATATTGTGCAGACTGCCTTCTCCATAGGAATATATTCTAGCTATTTTTGCCTGTGTTTTTCTAGGGCCTATAAGGGTAGCAAAGAAAAGTGAGCTAGCATGCATGTTGTAAGATGTAACTACAGAGGGTTGATGGGAGACAGGCTAGCTCATCCTGTAGAACACTGGACAATCCAGCCAATTATGAATGTGCTAGACAATTCAAATTCATCATTGTCATGTGCCCTGCCAGCTGGCTTAGGCGTCTTTGGCGTTCTGGATCAACTCTGCTGATGATATTCCTCCATGCCACCGCATCAATCCATCCAGCATCATTTTTCTTGGTTGGCCTCTGCTTCTCTTCTCCTTGATCTTTCCAGTTGTAAAGATGTTCTCCAATGCTTCTCTTTTCATCACATGACCAAAAATGTTGTTTGTCTCTCTCTTATTGTTGTATATAATGTTCTAGTTTCATTAGCCTCTTTCAGGTAATCGCTGTTAGTTACTCTGGCAGTCCAAGGAATTCACAACATTCGTTTCTGGAACCACATCTCTGTTGCCTCCAATTTCTTCCTAATTTGTTCATTTACATTCCAAGATTCACTGCCATACAGCAAAACAGGTTTTATATAGCGCTTCAGCACTCTTTCTTACGTTGACTTCATTCATTCATTGGTACCTTGCCGTCTTGACAGATGATAGTTTGTTATATTGTGCTTTAAAAGGGCATAATAACTACAACCCATGGCGGTAGCGAATGTGACTGGTCAGGCCAATTCGCACTGTAAATGTTCGTCCACAGTGGTTGCATGTAAACACATGGTCATTTCCACCATCAAGCACCATGATACGCCTCACACGCTCGGTGTGTGACTTATCTGCAATCATTTTCTCTTTTGTCTTTATTCCATTTCTTATATTTGCCCTCCATGCAACACGATCAGCAGCGACTTGCTCACAATGTACATTATCAATGCCTGTATTAGTCATGTCCCGCTTACACACATCTTTGTATCGTAGTAGAGGCTGACCCTGAGATCTCTTACCCATCTGTGATTCACCAAAAAAGATGTCCTTTGGTATTCTACCATCATCCATCCTCCTAAGATGTCATATCCATCTAAGTCTACGAAGACTGAGCATGGAATAAACTGTCACACAACCTGATCTTTCCAATACTTCAGTATTTGTGATTTTGTCTTGCCACTTAATACCTAGTATTTTACGCAGACACCGTTTATGAAAGCTGTTTAAACGTTTCTCTAGGTGTGAGCAAGTTGAGCAGGCTTCACTGCCATAAAGAAGAGTACTAAGGACACAGGCTTGATAGAAAAGGAGTTTTGTTTTAGCAGTAAGCTTCCTATTCTCCCAGACTCTTTGTTAACCTGTTCATGGTTGTTGCTGCCTTACCAATCCTGATGTTGATTTCCTGATCTAGGAATAATTTGCTATTTACTTCTGATCCTAGGTATGTAAAATAGTTTACTATCTCCAGTTCAACATCGTCAATAAAGATTTATGGTACCCCATTTGCACCTTGTGACATAATTTGTGTCTTCTTTTTGCTAATTGTTAAATCAAATTCACAACAAGCATTGGAAAATGCAGATAGTAGATGTTGTAATTCTTCCTCAGAGTGGGTCGTAATTGCAGCATCATCTGCAAAAAGCAACCCTCTGATCAGTACCCTCCTAATTTTGGTCTTGGCCTTTAAATAGTGACTTATTGCATAAGATACTTTTCATTTTCTGAAATACTGCTTTTGCTTCCCCTGTTCTGTTCTTAATCTCTGTTGTGTACCTTCCATCTGATGTTATAAATGCTTTTTGGTAAATTCAAATTACTGTGTGAATATGTGTGTTGTATATTTCAGCTTGAAGGATTTATTTAATCGCTTTGGTTTATGTTGTGTGATTTCTACAGTATTTACCTGACAAGATGCGGCAAAATATGCCAGGCAATAAATTGTGCAATCTTTTGTTTGTGCCTTTGTATTTAAAGTATGAAAAAGTCTACAAAAGGTCTTGGTGTGATTTGGTTGAGTACCTATGTTCAATTAAAAGATGAAATGCAGAAGAAGAAACAAACATAGATATTATGCAGTCAGTGTAGACCAAGCTTAGGCTCCTTCTGGCCTTAAGCTTAACACCAAGAGTGGAGTAGAAAATGACATCCGCTGGAGTGATACAATAGTAGGTAAAATAAAGAAGACATCTAAAGTCATAACACTGTGTGGTAGCTGTTTGGGCATGCAATCTTGAGTTCTTCAGCCCATACAAAGACCCTCCCAGCATAAACTAGCAATGTTGCTAAGTGTTATATGAATAGCTTTTTAGTGTTAGTACTAATGTGTTGGGCTGCGGTGGTATTGTAGTTAGTGTACTTGCCTGCCAAGACAGTGGTCCACAGTTCAATTCCCCTTCGGAGGCAGGATTATTTTCTCCAACCATTACTTCTTTGGGGTTGACCCAGCTTAATAAAAATGGATACCAACCGATTTTCTTGGAAGGAAAGGTGGTGGAAAACGGCACTAACCGCCCCATCACCCCCTCAACAGCAATATTTGCCGTGGGGCTACCTTTACCTTTTTAGTAATGTTTTGTGTGTGTGTGTTTATTAGTGGAAGCTGTGGTGGAGTTTGAATACACAGCAGAGCAGGAAGATGAACTTACCCTTAAAGTCGGCGAGGTCATCACTAACTGTCAAGACATCTGATGGAGGATGGTGGGAGGGAGAACTGCGTGGTAAAAAGGGCTTGTTTCCAGAGAACTTTGTACAGGTCAGTGTAAAAGTTATACTGCATATATTCTTCTGTTCTCAATACATGTTTATCTGGTATAGACTTAAAAATGGAGTCTCCGGTAAAGTGGTCAAGTCATCTGACTCTGGCTCTGAAGGTTGTGTTTTTTATTCTGGGCTGCGTCCTTCGGTTCACGAATGCATTTTTTTCGGAGACTCCTGGGATCGTCGCTGGAGCTGTGGAATTCATGCTTTGTGTGACACTTTTGACAGGCCCCGCTGCAGAAAGTGACAGCAATATAGAATAAAACCCGGTGCAATGAAGTCGACGCTGTCGACTTTTAAGCGAATTTTTATTTTTTAAAGATTTCAACAAATAAGTAAAGAGGTCAGTCTGGACAAAAGATTTATTGCACTTTTGCTTACACTTCCTGTGTGCTGGTGGCAGGGGTAATGGGTTCATTCCTCATACCAGTCATTGGACTTCAACATTGACTTCTAGTTCAGAAAGCAAATGGCAAACTGCTGAACATAAAATTGCCTTGAAAATCAACCTGGGGTTGATGGCAAATTCTTGCAAAGGACATGCAAAAAAGGTTTTAACAAACAATAATTCTTGCCTATTACATAGAACCAATTTTAACATTATTGCTGTCAATCATCGGACAATTCAGTGATCAGGCAAAGGAATTCCTTGAGGCTACAGAAATATGGTTTTACAGAAGAATGCTGGAAATACATTTGACAGCCAAAATGAGTAAAGTAAATGTTTCGAAAGCGGTTAAGAGGCAAAGACAATTTATTACAAATGTCAGAAAGAGGTGTTCAACATTTTTGGCAAAATTATCTGAGACAACAAGATTGTATAACTGAAAACAATGGGAAAAATACAATGGAAGAAAGACAACAAGAGAAGGTATTTGGTAGTCTTTTGACATGTTATGGAAAAATAGCACGTGAATCAATACATTTTGCTAGAGACCAGGAAATGCAATGAAGCATGGTCGTTTACGTCAATTGGCAAGGCACCTGATGCTTTATGATGATAGATGCCTGTTAAGATTCAGAGTGTCTTGTTTGATTTCTTCGGTGACAATGAAAGACGATACAGCTTGTGAGCATATCACGGACTATCTGCCTAGGCTAAGCAGGTGTGTGTATGAATAAGCGGATAGGATTGGCTGCTGCTGCTGCTGCCATTCTGGATGAAGAGCTACTTTATGAGAAGGGTGAATATGGAGAAATAAATTGGAGATCTTGTGATGACTGGCAAGATAAAGGGAAGAGAACAAAGAGAAGGCAGAGAAGTAAATACCTGGATGGCTTGGTCCATGTGGCATTATTGAGGACAAGAACACTGAGCTGATCCACGACTGATGATCACGTGAGATGGCGAAACATGACAGCCCTTGCTTATCGGCATGGCACATGATGATGATGATGTGGTCTAAACTTGGTGCCTTGTCCATGTGTGTCCAACAGATAAAGTAGTTTGGTTGAATAGATTTCATTCTGAGTGTTTTCTATGTGTACACTTGATCTACTGCTAAGATGGATCATTGTCTACATTTGTTCTGTATCAGCTTACCTATAATGAATTAATATAAACCAATGGATACTGACTTCGGGGAACAGACAGAGGTAGCAAAATAAGAATACAACAGGCAAGAGGAGCTTTCTTCACGACTAGGAAATTTGTGGGAAGTCAAAATTAATTACACCTAGTACAAGAATTAGAATGTTTAACGCTAATGTTTAATTGATACTGTTGTATGTAGGGCGACTTAAACTATTACTACAGACATTCATTAATTTGGGTCTGCACAGAATAGGAGGACTAATGCTGACACCTTGCCGTCTTGACAGATGATAGTTTGTAAATGGAGATATACCTCCTCATAGCACAAAGCCTGAGTTGAATTTTGAGAGACTTATTGCCATTGCAGCCTGATCCCTCTCTTGACCTGCATTGTTTACTCCAGAGGAAAGGTTACACCAATACATCTGGAACATGACAAGCTGCAAAAGATGCCAGCTCAGCAATGTAATGTGCTAATTGTCCATCTATTGGAGCTTAGGGCCTGGTCTGCCCTTCCAAGACATTTAGTCTTTAGGTTGCATTTTCTCGCAACAGGACAAGGCTTGTGCCCTCCCAACTGCGCTAATAGAAAGCAGGTAGTTCCAGCGGAACTGTTATACAGTAGCTCAGTCATATCTGACTATGGCCTGACATGACAATCTCAACAGAAGCCTGCAGGAATTGCAGAAGACAGTGCAGTTCATGCAGGACAGAAAATGGGATATATAGACTGATTCCAAACAAACAAAAAGAATAAATTATGCAATAGAATCATTTTGATTTGCTTGTCTCCAGTTAGTTCAGCGGCGAGAACCAGCTTCCTCAGAAGCAAAACGAGAAGCCCCACAACGGAAATCAGTTAGAGAGTTGGCAAGCAAGTTCAAGGATATGTCAGTGGGCGGACCTCCAAAGAAGAAAGGTGTGTATTATCTTTTAGATGAACCTTATGCTGATTATAAATTCCCCTTATTGGTTCTATTATATATTTAATAAATTAACCCTAGACAACAATGCAATTGTAGACAAATATCAAGCGAACAAAAAAAGCAGCAGCATAAACTGACCTAATCAGGCACATATCGAAAAAGAGTTGACAGCTGTTGAGTTGATACTGGAAGCTAAATTAACACAAAATAACTTAGGAGAGCTCAGCAAAAGGAAAAACACATGCAGATATATTTCGACCAAAGTCTTCAACATTGAAGAAGAAAAACAAAACAAGAAGAATACTCGGAGATGAGTGATCCGATTGGAACAAAAACTTATTCGTTGAGATTCCTAGTCATGTTTTGTGTGTAATTCGCTGTTCAGTCACATTGCAATAAAACATACGGAAATCCGCCTACCGAAAAGTTGCGTGTGACCTGTTCCTTTGTATGAATATAAATGCTGGATAATGAGTAATGGCATGATGGGGAAGTGGAGATGTGGTTTATTTAGAAGAATGTTGAGAGTATCGTGGAGAGAAGAATATAAACACTGAAGCATTGACAGCTGCAGGCATTATTAGATCACTTATCAAAACCATAAGAAAAAAGCCAAATCAAATTTATAGGTTATATCGTCAGAAAAGCCAAATTTTTTTTTCTTAAATGTGGGGCTAGTACCTTAATTCCAGTTTAGTTCTTTCGTTAGTCGACAGATCATCCTCATTGCACATTGAACCATTCAGTCCATAAGTGCTCGGATCCCCTCCTCAGAAAATCCTGCAGCGTATAGCGGCTAATGACACCAGTTCTGTTTTGGTTTATCAATCTTCTTTGGCTTCCTGCATTAGTGTTCTTGTTTGGCCACACCTCTTTTAATTTGCTGTTCTCGCAGTCTGACCATGGTTGTAGATTCACAGTCATCACTTGGTTCTCGCAAAAGTCTTACTTCTCGTAGAGCATTCAGAATGTCAGCCTGGTCCATGGCGCATCCGCCCTCCACAGTAGCCTTACCTGCGAGCTTGTCAGCCCGCTCATTTCCTTGTACTCCCTGCATGCCCTGGCACGAAGATGAAACTAATCTTTGCCAGCCGAGACCGCTCCAGAGACAGCAACCACTCTCTTCGGATCCACCCCATCTCTATCCTCTTGAGCATGCTCATTGAGTCGCTAAGGAAACATGCCCTAGTGAATGTCTGTGTCTCGAGCCATGTTATTGCTTTACTTACTGCCATGACTTCCATAGTCAGGCTACTTGTGGTCTCAACAAAAGCACCAGAGTCCTCCTTCACAATTCTCCCTCCGGCCTGAGCCGTAAAGGCCCATGAGCTTCTCACATGTCGGACGACCGACCCATCTGTGTAAATGACAGCATCACTGTCTAACGAATTCTCGAAAATCAACGCTTGTACTTCCGCCTCCACAGCAGCCGGATTTTCTTGTCTGCATTTTCTGTCTAGTTGGATGCAAACAGAAAAAGACGTACAGAAATCTGTTGGCACTTGTACCCACTCCTCGCCAGGTTCTAAGTCCTCAAGTGAACACACCTGTTGAAGAATGTCTTCGGCTTGACCCATCCACGACCTTCCTCTTTTTAACCTGCTGCCCTTCACCTTCCTAATTTCACTATGCAGTGGATGTTGTGTGTTTTGCGTTAACTCTGAGGTAGGCACGTGCTCTGCAAATTTGTATTCTGTCTTCAAAGGTTGGAAAATCAAGAAGGTAGCGCATCTCCCTGCATGCTGTATCTCTTGTACATCCAAGAATAATGCGCATAGCTTCGTTCTGTATCCTTTCCATCCTTTCTATCTGCTTACGGCTGAGAGTCAGGATCGCCATCGCATACTCAAAAACAGACATGACCAGCCCCTCGTATAGAAGACATAGATGGCGCTGCTCAGTTTGCTGCCGCCATCACCCGCATCGCAGCCAAACCCCGCTTGGCCTTTGTTATCACCTGGTCTATGTGCTCATTATAAGCAAGGCTTCGATCAAAACGTATCCCCAGGTAATTCATTGCCTGCGTTCTTTCCACAGTCTCTGAACACAGATTTACAGTTGGCGTTGGAGTGTTGACAATATGGTTATTCTAAGAGAACCATGTCACTGTTGCCTTTGTTGGGTTGACCATTGCCCAGCTTCAACACACCAAGTACTTATGTGATTGAGTTCGGTTTGTAGTTCCACAGCAACCTTATCTCTATCCTTACCCTAACGATACACTGAAACATCGTCGGCATATGACAGTGTCCTCCCCAGTCCGGTGATCTGCTCGCTGGTGATTCTCAGTGTAGGCATTAAACAGTACCGGAGATAATGGTGAGCCAGGATATATTGTTGTTGGTTCCGAAGTCCAACTGCCACATCTGAAAACTACTTTCCGTTGGAAGAGGGCTGCAGCGATCCAACTAAGGAGGAAAGGACTTATCTTGAGTTCAAGAAACTGAAGCATTAAGAAATCCAATGGTACTCTGTTGGCAGACGTTACATGCATCGATAAGTCATGAACAAGCATATATATCGTCATTGATTTAATTCTGATAAATCATTACTACACTCCTTGCACAAATACTTTACAAAACTCGCACAGCGCTCAGCAATACTCGCGCTCGTTCACATAGAGTAATGGTAATTGTGCTTCAGCACCCACACTTAACACACGGCTCACAGTGACCACATTCTCTCTTATTAGCGAACACTGATGTCTAAGAAAATGGTCAATTATCCCTCTTAAAACAGTCAGGCTTCCTCTCTCATCAACAGTCCAGGTCCCGTCCCAAGCTTTCTCTCAGGTTGGTTGTCACGAGGTTCTCGGCCCTTGTGGCGTCCGTGGAGATCATGCTAAGTTGGGTCTGTTGCCCTGTCCTTCACCCGTCTGTTGATGGCAGTCCTACTACGTCGTGCTGCCCAAGGTTAACCTGCCCTGTCATTAAAGGGCACAGCCCTGTCGGTAAACCCCGTCCTGGGCGTATAGACCTGTCCACTATACCCATACTATATCCCATGTCCTATGTCTGTCCTCTGTCTTCTACGTCATGTCCTTTGGGGACCTTGATAATTATATGGTCTTTCCATGATATGCCCAGGATACGTCTCATGTGGAAGGAATTCAGCTTTCTTTCCTGCCATGAGTACAAGGTCCAGGATTCAGACCCATAGAGTAGTGTGCTAACAACACAAGCTTGATATACTTGAACTTTTGTACGCTCTGTTAGCCAACAAAAGATACCCTCCTTAGTGACCTCTTATGGCACCTCTTATGATTTGCACGGCAGGTTACAGTGTTACTATTCTTTGCTTCCCTTATGGGCTCTGGTAACACACAAACGATGATTGCTCTAGTTATATACAAATATGGGGGGGGGGGGGGGTGTGTGTGTGTGTGTGTGTGTGTCATGTCTGCGTCAGGCTCCATAGGTTCCTGTGTACTGGGTTCAATCTCAGCCTAAAACTAGGAATTTTTCCAAGAACCATTACTATCTAATGATATAACATGAACCCCTGGTATCATGGGTGGTGATATTATATTCCTAGCTTTATCAGATAAAGACGAAGAATAAAAGTTCCTGTCAGCTTGGCTGAATTTAATAAGAGAGCTCATTCATCAACTTCCGGTGTGCTGATGCCGAGGTAGCGGGGTTGTAGATGGACTACAATGTTGACATCTCGTCCTTGAGTTGCGGACATAAATTGCAAGTACCTCAAAAGTCAGTGTGGGTTTGCCTGATGGTGAGGGACACTGGTAATAGGAAAAGCTAATCCACATGAAAAAAATCAGTCCATTGCACTAGAAGTAGTTGTACTTGTATGGACTATGCTTGAGTTCAAAGTGAGAGAATGCAAAGAATAAACAAAGGTCCTGTGTGAATTTGTGCACATAAAAAATCCCACAGCGGTTAACACATGCACAGAGTAGGCTAAAAGACCCCTACATGGGTTGATGGAGCCCTGTAACTTGAATGGAATCGGTTACCTTGAATGGAATCTCCGGGAAAGTTAACCCGGTCAACAAATGCCCGCAGAAGTCGGATGTGTCGGCCTAACGGCGCAAGAACGCAGCTCTGCTGTAAACAGGCACAACGCAGTCACATCCGGAAAAAAATCCGGATGAACGAAGAAGAAGAAGAAGAATGGAATCTAGAGCAAACCTGGCACAACTGCATGCCGAAGTCTAACCGACTGACCATAGAGGCACATAACTAGGCGTGATGCACTCCCCTCTTTAGAGGAAACAAGAAGAAGAAGATATTCGATCATCTTTCCTTCATTTAGGAATCTGCACATTTTCATTAATCTGCCATGTTTTGCTGGTTTGCAGAAAAACAGAAAAGATGTAAAGTGCTGTTTGAGTACAAGAAAGAAAATGACGATGAGCTGGAGCTTGGTATTGGGGATATCGTCGACTTTCACAGAGAGGTAAGAGCTTCTATTCGTCTTCCTTTTCTTCTTTGCACCCTTCACCGGGACATAAGCCCTTAATCATCTCATGCCAAGACCTACCGTTCTTTCCTGTCTCTTGTAGTTCCTCCTTAGGGCCTCTGTGGCGGAGTGGTTAAGCCGCTTATCTCGTGCTCGGAATGGCCATGAGTTTGTTTTTGGACTCCGTCATTCGGTTCTTGAGTGCAGTTTTTTTCGGAGACTCCTGGGGGTTGTTACTGGAGCTACAGAGTTCGTGCTCCGTAGGATGCTTTCAGCAAGCAGTTAGCTGGTCTGGGGAAAGAACCTGGGCTATATGGGATAAAACTCAGTGCAATGAAGTCGATCCACTTGCCTTTAACCCTTTTGTAGTTCTTTCCATGACTTTCCCATATTGCTCATCTCTTCACCATGTGTCTTTGTATCTCTCGGTATTTTTAAATGTTATATAGAACCCGTTCTGTTGTATGGCAGTGAATCATGGAATGTGAACAAGTCAGGAAGAGCTTGGAGGTAGTAGACATGTGGTTTCTGAGACAAATGTTGTGAATTCCTTGGATGGTCTGAATTCCTTGGATGGTCTGAATTCCTTGGATGGTATAAATATACCTTGGATGGTATGAATACCCTGGATGGTATGAATACCTTGGATGGTATGAATTCCTTGGATGATATGAATTCCTTGGATGATATGCATAAGTTGGTATGAATACTGTGGTTGGTATGAATAAATTGGATTTTAGTCTCGTGTTGACTGGAATTATCAGTGGGAGATCAGGCAGAGGCAAACTGAAAGAAGTTGGTTATCTGTTGGGGTATCATCCTGTTGTACTCCATAGGTGCTCAGATATCCCCCCCCCCCCCTTCCCTACCACACACCCAAACATATGCATCAGCGTCTGGTGGCTAACAGTTCCAGTTCTGTGTTGGTTGACGAGGCCCCACGTTCTCCCGATGTGCCTTTTGTTCCAATTCTTACTCCCAAGTCGCTCACTTTAGACAATGATGTGGATTCAGAGACTGAAAGATATGTTTAATGGTCTAAGATAGTGGCATGAAGGAAACTCGGCACCAGAAGTGATCCACAACACCAAGGACCAAGATCTGTGGAGAAACATGGGTGCCTTTAACTTAGAGTAAGGCACATGATGATATTTCTGTAAGAAGCCCCAGTGGTACAGTAGTTAGTACACATACTAACCAAGACGTGGGCCAAAGTTTAATCTTCCATTATGTGGCAAGATTCTTTTTTCCGACCAGCCCGCCTTTGGGGTTGACCGAGCCTCATAAAAATTAGTATCGGATAATTATCGGAGTAGTTAGGGAAATAAAGGTGGCAAGGAAGAGAACTAGTCACTCGCTTCATTATGCCATGACCTAGGATATGTGAAAGCCTAACTCTTCATACCCCAGTGGTAGTAACTACCATGGGTCTATACCTTTTGTTTCGTTTTTCACTGTGGGTTTCTGATAAAGGCTTTTAAGTTGTGCTGTTTACTGGCTTTCTAAATTTACTCTCCATGTAATTATTGATGTATTGATCTGCAGGTAGAAGATGGTTGGTGGGAAGGTTCACTGAATGGGAAACAGGGTGTGTTTCCTTCCAACTTTGTGGAAATGTTGGATGAGACACCATCATCATCAGGTGAAAGTACTGCCCCTGGGGTTGAGGAGAAAGATAAAGACAAGCCAACAGGCAAGCAACAGTGTGTCTTTATGTGCCTTTATTTGTCTGTTATTTGGTTTGTGTTATTTGTCTATATTGTATGTTTTTGTTGTAACATCATTTTTTTGTATGCTTTTGTTGCATGGTCAGTATTGTAAGACATTGTTCTGTCTTTGTTTGTTTGTCTTTAAATTGATTGTCTCTATCTGTAATGTTATCTCTTGTATAAACTTCACTGTCTTTTTTTAAAAATCCACTCAGTGGTCTGTAGAGTTATCTTCCACTTTTGTTTCTCTAGGTCAGAAGGTTTGCTTAGATATGTCATTTTTGGGGCAGTCTTGAAGCGCCAAATCACATGTGTACATAGTTGATTTGCCAGTCTTAAATTTTGTATGCAATCAATTGAAACGAGAAAAAGAGTGTTGAAGTGCTACATAGAACCTGTACTCTTGTATGGATGTGAAGCGTGGACAATGAGCAGACAAGCTGAAAATCATCTGATGGTTATGGAAATGTGATTTCTGAGGAAAATGCAAAGAATACCATGGACAGACAGAAAATCTAATGAGCAAGTCCTTCAAGAAACAAGTGAAGATAGTAAACTGATTAAAGACATTAGACGTAGACAGTCAAAATTTTGGGGGCATTTAATGAGAGGAAATAAATTGGAGAACTTGGTGACAACTGGCAAGATCGAAGGGAAGAGACCAAGGGGAAGACCGAGAAGCAAATACCTGGATGGCTTGGCCACGTGGCATGGTCAAGACAGAAACACTAAGCTAATCCACAACTCTGATCGAGTTAGATGGCAAAACATGACCGCCCACGCTTATCAGCATGGCACATGATAGATGGATGGATAGTAGTTGTGTAGTGATTGCATCCTCCTCTGAGTCGCAGAATAATATGTTCTGGTCTGTCCATAAAATGATATTATCTAGTGCTGGTGTTGGTAGTTTTCTGATTTATTTATGTCGTTGTATATCTTATGAGATGATGATGGCATTTTTCAAACTCCCTGGAACTTTTAGAGAACTTCTTGGTATAGACAGAGTTAAATTGTGTGTCTACATGTGAACATCATCATCATCATCATGTTCTATACCTAGTGGCACAGGTGATCATGTCTATCCTCAAACATCTTTCCTCTGTGTTCATCATAAGTTTGAACACTGATCGTCTTCCGTACCACTCTGCCAAACCATCCAGCATTTTCTCCCTCTGCCAATCTCTACCTCTCATGAATCTTCCCAGAAAATCTCTGTATGTGGAGAGAGTGATATGGAGGGAGATCGGCAGGGACTCGGGGCGAATCTCAAAAATAAGAAGGAAGACCAGAACTTTCAATCAGATGGCAATTGGAATCATTAGCAGTATGACTCTTTGCTATCATTAGCAGTATGACTCTTCACTGGCTGTTGAAGGAGGGGACAGAGCATGTGTTGGAATATCCTGAGTGCAGTGATGTCATTTCTTAGCTCAACTCAGCTCTTACAGTTTTCACATTGTCATTAGCAGGTGATACTCAGAGCAAGGACACTGACTTCCACACAATCAAGGGTAAAAAAGTTGTGGGTGTTGGACTGGGCAACATCTTTGGAGGAGGACCCATCAAGTTGCGTGCTGTGACAGACAACGGTAAAAAAGAGGTATGATCTTTATCAGTAATTGTTTAAGGTCCTCAGTGTGTGACCCACATGTTGGGTGTGGACCTTCAGATAGTTAAATGCAGTTTTTGTGGACATTGTCTGTAAAATGATTGATTTATGTGGTTGTTTCGGGATTTGAAGTTTGAAGATTGAGCACAACCCACTACTGGCAACGCTGATCATATTCCAGTACGAACCTTGGGCCTTGTCCACGTCAGATTGGAAGCACTAGACTCGAGTTTCACTCTAGTTTGAGCTCGTCAGTAATGCATATCCCTGACTGGACCAGGAATGAACTCCGGATCACTGGCGTGTGATGCGGATGTGTAACCACATGACCGCGCGGCTCATGCTTGGCGCAATATGAAATTATTGCCTGTTGCGCAAGGAAATACATGTCACTGACTACACCTTCTCTTAATGTATAGTCTGTTGTATCGAGACTCCTATCTATTCCACTTTTCACAGGGGACAGTGAGGAGCATTTTGTGTGATATTCACAGGAACAGAGCATTATGGGGTGACCCTTTGTCGTGAAGTTGGAACCATGACTATTTTAATGCCTAGTTTATAAATGTCTATAAGTATTCGTCTGTTGAGCAAGCAAACACAAATCGACTAAACCTTCTGTTAATATATTGTTTTTAAATGGTCTGTAGCACAATGAAACAAAAATCATTGACTATACCTTCTGTTAATGTATATTTATAAATGATCACCTTTTACACACGGAAACACAAATCAATGATTAAACCTTCTGTTAACCCTTTACAGGGCAGACGCTTGTCCGTTTTCTAGCCCTGAACGGGCAAGATTTTTTCAGGTTCGGTAAAATTTTGCGTCGCATTAGTAAAAACATCACAAATAAGGTGTTAGGCAACCGATTTTAGTTAAATAAACAACACAATGAAGGGAAAAGCATGCAGAATATGTTACTCACGTGATTGTTGTCAGTAATCCATATATGAACACAAATATTTACGAAATACGGCATGTTTGTGATTTTCCGTCATCTATACGGCAATTTACAAACACATTTTCAGAATCATAATCACTTTCTTTTAAAGTCCGACTCAGACTGCTAATGCAAAGTAACGCTTTGCACTGATATCTAGCGCCGATTAATAGTCAACTTCGTGCCCTTTAATGTCATTTAAATTGAACCTAGCGAAATCTCGGCTATCACTTGAAGAATCGCCAAAATCCATTTTGATAAACAGCGTAAAAATCCCGAAAACTATCAAAAATTGTCCGTAAAAGTCCGTTCAAATTCATACTATCGCGTTTACAAATGGCGGCCACGTTGTCAAGCTGTCGGCGAAAGTAGCCATCGGAAGTGTCGGAAAGCCGAGAGATCGCGTTTTTACAATGCATAATAGTATCGGCCGGAATCGGACGCTACGATCGTTTTATGGCATCGGCCGGAATTGGCCGCTGTGACCTGTAAAGGGTTAATGTATTGTTTATGAATGATCACCTATTACACAAGAAAATACAAATCAGTGACTAAACTGGAACGCAGAGTTATTTACAAGGCTTAGGGCCAGATTCTATACCGGCCAAGACCTACTAACACGTCCTAATCGTGCATCCTGGGCAACAGGTCCCTTCGGGGTCCTGGCTAACATAGTAGGATTGCTGATTCTTCCGAAGTCGGAGAGTATCTGCCTGCACGGCGAGAAACCACCAGTCTGCACACCAATAAGCCAGACATGGGACAACGGGTACGCAAACCTCAGGTCCTGTATAACATCACACTGATGTTGGACAACAGGGTGTCTTAATCCGACATACAGGACTTCACGCTGGAGTTCACAGCCAGCGAATGCAAGCAAGCAGTGACTAAACTTTCTGTTAATATACTGTTTATAAATTATCACCTATTGCACAAGAATTCACAAATCAGTGACTAAACCTTCTGGTAATATATTGTTTATAAGTGATCATCTGTAGCAAAAGGAAACACAAATCAATGATTAAACCTTCTGTTAATATATTGTTTATAAATGATCATATGTAGCACAAGGGAACACAAATCAATGAGTAAACCTTCTGTTAAACCTTTACAGGGCACACGATTTTCCGTTTAACTCTGAACGGTTAAGAATTTTCATGCGTTTAGTAAGATTTAAGGTTACGTTAGTAAAAACATCAAATCTATGGTGTTAGTGATCAGATTTTTAAAAAATTAAAAACAAAATGAAGGAAAATGAATGCAGATTATTTTACTCACATGTGAAATAAACAAATAAATAATCCAATGTTGCCAGTAATCCACACATGAACACAAATATTTACAAAATACAACATATTGTTTGTGATTGTCAGTCATCTATACACTGTATACAAACACATTTTCAGAATCAGAATCACTTTCTTCAGAGTCAGAGAGATCCGAAGTATGTACACTGCTTACACTGATATCTAGCTCCGATTCATAATTAACTTCGTGCACTTCAATGTCACTTAAATTGAACCCAGTGAAATCTCCACTATTACTTGAAGAATCGTCAAAATCCAGTTTGAAAAACAAAGCATAAAAACCCTGAAAACTATTTTTTAAATCTGATCAAATTTAAAGAAAACACTTGGAAATGGCACCCACATTATCAAGTTGTCAGAAAAACCAGACATAAACAATAAGAAGTTTCACAAAGTCTCGAGATTGCGTGTTTTCAACCCTTGGTTGTCCCAAACGCTTTCCAGCGTTTTGCCCATTCGGTAGTAAAGACGTTTTCGGCCCCTGTGTCCTGTAAAAGGTTAATATATTGTTTATAAATGATCATCTGTAGCACAAGGAAACGCAAATCAGTGACTAAACCTTCTATTAATATATTGTTTATAAAATTCTATAAAAGGTCGCCTGTTGTATTAACAAACATAAATCAATGATTACACCTTGTGTTAATATCTATAGTTTATAAATGGTCATGTTGCACACAGAAACATAGTGATTACTATACATATCTAAGTAGGTAAGCATGGCCTAATGTATAAGAACGTGTGTTCTTAAACATCCGGTGTGCTGATGCTGAGGTAAGGGGTTCTACGCCTAAACCGGACTGTTGGACTAAAATGTTGACCTGCCATCCTTGACTTTAGGACATAAATTACAAGTACCTCTGAAGTCGGAGTTGGTTTGCCTGTTTGTGAGAGACACTGGGAAAGCTAATCCACACACAAAATTCAGTCCAGCACTACTAGAAGTAGTGTGTATGGACTACGCTTGAGTTCAAAATGAGCGAGCATTTAAAAAAAATTTCTAGACTTATGAAATAGGAATGAAATTCATCAGTAGAAGGAATCATTGGGGTAGAAAATGAAGCAACTACATGCAAAATCAACTGCCCACTGGAACTAAGTATGCATACTCTTCGTCTTCTGATGGATACGGACCACATATGTTCATGTCTTGAGTACTGTGATGTTAGTATCACAACAGTTTCTGACAATTTAAGATTGAGACTGTACTCATATAGTGAATGCTTTCTATCATAGTCCATGGAATGCAGCTGTGAAATTAAAACTACTGATATTGTGTCTGTGTGCAGTCCTTCAAGTAAACTATGTGAGGCCCTTCATAAAGTTAACTGTGTGTGTCCTTCAAGTAGTTAACTGTGTGAGGTCCTTTATAAAGTTAACTGTGTGCGTCCTTCAAGTAGTTAACTGTGGACCTTATGGAGATTTATCTTGTGCTGATAACAATGGCATGTGTGTAGTCTGATGAGGATTCAGTGTCAGCTATGGGAGGGAGGTAGTGAAGGGTCCTTTATTTGTACTTGAGAATGCATACAACCCAAAATTACATACTAGTTTTTCTACTTCTTTGTACACTTTAAGGTATTCATCTGAATATATTTAAAGAGAGCAGCAGTAATAAAGAAACAGTTTTTCACGTTTAGGGTCTAAATAACAGATATAATTATATTGTGTTGAAGTAATAACAAAGAAATCTATTTCATATTTAGGATGTGAATAACATATATATGTTGTTTTGCAAACATTACAATAATAAAGAAGTTATTGTGTTTCGCAATGAGGGACTAAATAACAAATATGTGTGTTTCACAGACAAATTAGAATAATATAGAAATCTATTCTGTTTTACGCTTAGGACGTAAATAACACATTTACATCATTTTACAGACAAACTAGAATGATATAGAAATCTATTGTTTCACAGACAGATTAGAAAAATATATAAATATATTGTTTCACATTTAGGATACTCCAAAATCTTCTCCACAAGAACCCTCAGAGACAGCACCAGAAACCGCAGTCAGAGAGAAAGCAAATAGTAAGTAACAGAGAGAATCTATAACTTCAGCTCCTGAAATCACTACTTTGATGTGTTGGTTTTTCTGGTTGTAGAACATGTCTGTCTACTTTGTCCCTTCTTACCGAACCCACACTTAGCACCTAATTTGAGCATTCTTGCATATGTTTCATCAAATCTTCTTTTGTCCTCTATCCCTCATTGAAACTTCCACCCTCAACCAGTTAATGCAGGCCAACTCTGCCTATCTTCTGCTATCCTGCAGCTGTCTTTCTCAACTCATAGATTGTAATGTATGGGGGTCGACCAGCCTCATAGACATAGGTACCAAGCAGTTTTCAGAATTGTTTGTACATGAGCAGTGTCAAGGAACTGGCTAACCTAACTCATATGCTATGGCCTAGAATATGTGAAGGCTATTTGGGCTTCCTCATTTTTATTTTCAACTGCTGAGAAGAAGGCTAGATGACCACTACCCACGACTAATAGGGAGTATGCCATTCTTTTCCTTATTTTAGTGAACATCCAAACACCTTGACAAGAATCCAGTCTGCTTAAGCCAGAGACAGTGCCTTAACCTCTTATCTACTCTACCCACTGCCAAAGTAGAGGGAGGGAACATTGGCTAGATAATGAAAATTGTTTTAGATATTTATCATACATATTGTGTGTTTTGTCATACATATTGTGTATGTTTTGTCTTATATATTGTATGTTTTATCATACATATTGTGTATGTTTTGTCATACATATTGTGTATGTTTTGTCTTACATATTGTGTGTTTTATCATACATATTGTGTATATTTTGTCTTACATATTCTGTATGTTTTATCATACATATTGTGTATGTTTTGTCCATACATATTCTGTATGGAATATCATTTAATTCAGTGTTTACATGTCTGTCCTTAGCTATAGAACGTGCAGTGGTGCGGTTTTCCTATGTAGCAGAACAACCAGACGAACTGTCCCTGACAGAGGGGCAGATAGTTCGTATCCTTGAGAAAGAACTAGAAGATGATGGATGGTGGAAAGGAGAGGTCAACGGGAAAATTGGAGTCTTCCCAGATAACTTTGTTGAGTTGTTACCCAATGAGAAAGTAAGTGATAGAAAGTAAAATAGAATAACTTTGTTGAGTTGTTACCCAATGAGAAAGTAAGTGATAGAAAGTAAAATAGAATAACTTTGTTGAGTTGTTACCCAATGAGAAAGTAAGTGATAGAAAGTAAAATAAGATAACTTTGTTGAGTTGTTACCCAATGAGAAAGTAAGTGATAGAAAGTAAAATACTCATTGTTTGTTGAATGCAAGATTAAATGGGTTGAATGAGGTCAGCATGGCCGAATGGATAGGAGCGTTCGCTCTTCAAATTTCCAGTGTGCTGATGCCAAGGTAGTTTTTTTTTTTTTTTTGGTGCTCGCTCGCTTTTAACTCAGACGTAGTCCATACTGACTACTTCTAGTCGTTCTGGACTGAATTTTGCGTGTGGATTACCTTTTCCTATTAACAGTGTCCCTTCAGGCGAACCCACTCCAACTTCAGATTACTTCAGATGTAATTTATGTCCCCTAGTCAAGAAGGAGAGGTCAACATTTTAGTCCAACTGTCCGGTGTAGGGGTTGAACCCCCCTAACCCCGGCTTCAGCACAAGAAATGCTTAACAACATGCATTCTTATCCATTCGGCCATGCTGACCTCTGCTGCGGTAGTGAGTTCAACCCCTACACCGGTCATTTGGACTAAAATATTGGCTTCTCATCCTTGATTTTGGGACGTAAATTGCAAGTACCTCTGAAGTTGGGGTGGGTTCGTCTGATGACGAGGGACACTGGTAATAGGGAAAGCTAATCCACACTGAAAAATCAGTCCAGTGCACTAGAAGTAGTAACATGTACATGGACTATGCTTGAGTTCAAAGCGAGTGAACGCCAAAACAAATGGGTTGAACTGCAGATATTTTGTTCTAGTTTACACTATTGGAATCCTCATTGGGACTTGTACTCTGTTTACTGTGTTGTTAATCTCCTAGTATGATCTCCAACTGTAAATTCATTCATTCATTCATTCAGTAAAATGTCCTTTGCAGAACCTCGCTCCCATAACAACCTCCCGGAAAACCTCTCGATCGTAAGCAAGATGTCCCGCGTCCGATACACCCATCTGGAGATCATCCACCACATCCTGCACCCATCTTCTCTTTGGCCTTCCTCTTCCTCTCTTCCCAGGCATATACCCCTCCATTATTGTTCTCTCCAAACTTTGGTGATGTTTCAAGTGACCAAAATATTTCAATTTTCTTTGTTTTATCGTTTTTAATAGCCAACCTTCTTCAATATTCAGCTCTTGAAGTATTCATGCATTTGTTCTTTTCTTTACCCAAGATATTCTTAGAACTTGTCTATAACATTTATATTCAAAGGCATGTATGTGCTGCTCAGCTTGTTTAGTAAGTGTTCAGGTCTCACAGGCGTATATTGCAATGGGAAAGATGCATGCTCATAAAAATCTAATTTTTGTAGTTCTGTCTATCCCATTCCATAATTTATTCAGTTGTTTGTCTTTGAAGAGCAATTGATAGTCGTTTAATTTCTTTCATTGTGTCACCGTTGTTGGTAATCAATGACCCAAGATATTCGAAATTTTCCACCACCTAAAATTTTTCCTCATTAACATATATTTCTTTCTCCATAGTGGTTTTATCTGTATGCATTGTTTGTTTTTGCAATGTTAAGATACAAGTTGTGATGTTCACTATTCAATTGGGTTGAGACTATTAGGTTTTCTATACCAGCCTGTGTTGTGGATAGCAATACTGTATCATCAGCATACCGAATCTCTGGTATGTCAAGACTACTGATATTTAGGGCATCATATAGTTCCCTATTTATATCATCTCTTACATCTGTAAATTGGTAAGAGAAATTGGATGTCCACAGTCTGGATTTGTTAATTGAAAACTTAGTGGCAAGTGACAAACTTGTTGTAAATCTGCAAGGGAAAAGATAGAGGGATAAATGCCTGGCCACTTGGTACGAGGGGGCTTCAAATGAAAACCTTAAATGTTTTTTTGGTGGTGAATATAGTCTGAAAAAGTAAAGAACAGACGTATAATTTTTTGATGTAGTCACCACTGTGTTCAATGCAAGTCCTCCAGCGCCAATAATGTTTGGAGTCTGTAAACAAAAATTCTCTTGCTCGCGTGAATTACCACTCATGCATCGCCTGCTGTACATCTTCACAGAAGTCACTTGTTGGACTGACAGGCATGCATCACCATACTGGACCTTTATTCACCGATTAATTTCTTTAGGTTTCACCCCATCACTGATTTTTTAAAAACAGATAACGGATTGCTTTTTGGTTCAGTTGGGGTGCCCATCTTTAAACTGTCCTTATGATGTCACCGTGTTTGTGGCACTTTGATGTCATTAGCTTAACACTCTTGACATAATCCATAACAATAATATTGACAGGTTACAAGACAATGGCAGGGTTATAATTTCTATCACACTGTTAAGGTTTTCATTTGAAGACACCTCGTATAGTTGGGACAAGATCACAGACCTGATCCATGACTGGTGTTCATGTGAAATGACGACCCATGACCACCAGTGCCAGTCAGCGTGGCACATGATGATGATTATCTACAGGAGGAAGCAGAACATATGTGGATATAAGAGCAGTGAATGTGGTTAAAACCATCGCTACAATTGTCAGTTTGAAAATCAACTCCACCACATGCACTGATATCTTGCTGTCTTAATAGATGATAGTTTGTAAAATGGAGTTAAGCTCTCCATAGTACAAAACTGGGCTGAATTTAGAGACCATTTGTTGCCCATGCAACATCATCCTTCTCTCTGCCTGCCTAGTTTACTCCAGAGGAAAGGTAACACTAATACATCTGGAACAAGACAAGCTGCAGAAGCTGCTGGATCATCAAAGCAATGTACTGTCTGTCCACCTGTCGCAGCTTCCACCCTAGACCAGTTGCCGACCAAGGCTTAGGGCCTGGTCTGCCCTGCCATGACATTTAGTCTTGAGGTTGCATTTCCTTGCACTAGGATAAGGCTTGTACTCTCCCATTTGCGCTTTTCCGCCCGAAGCCACTGGCACAATGTGGGGTGTCGGGTTTGGTGAGCAACGCACAACATTCAACGCTAAAAGAAAACAGGTACTGCCGTCTACTGTCATACAGTAGCTTAGTCATGTCATATCTGGCTAAGACTTGACTGAAAAACTCCATCACAACAATGACTATATATATACACACACACAATGCTTTCAGACAAATAAGCCACAAAAGCCACCTCCTCCAGCGGTTGCAGCTACCACAAAGAATTCACTGCCCAAACTGCCAGACAAACCAACAGCGTCAGATGTGGCTGATGAGAAAGCGAAAACAGGTACAGAACATTTGTTATGCTTGTTCTGGGCGTGAGACTTGTTAGTTTTTGTAGTTTGTTTGTGTCTAGTGTCAGATGTCGTGTATTGTTGAGTTGTCATAATCATCATGTGCCATGTCGATAAACGTGGGTGATCATCTCACACGATCACCAGGGTCGTGGCTCAGCTCTGTGTTCTTCTCAGCCATACCACATGGCCAAGCCATCCAGGTATTTCTCTGCCTTCCCCTTGTCATTATTCTCTTGGCATCTGTAAAGAAGGTTGAGTTCCACTGCCGACACGTCTGGACACTTGTAGGCAGGTTTGTGAGGTTTTTTTGTCAGCCCATCATGCCAGTCATTAAAGATACGAGATCTAGACCAGGTGTGGGGAACCTTTTTTTCTGCCGAGGGCCATTTGGATATGTATAACATTTGTGGGCCAAACAAACTTATCAACTTTAAAAAAAAAGACTTAAGATTCATACAAGAGACAACATTGCAGTTATAGACATATTTCAAGCGAACGAAAAAAGAAGCAGCAGCTTAAAAATAATCCTGCTATATGTGGTCAAACATTTAATTAACTCACTGCTAATGTGATGGTTGGAACTGCTTCTCTCTGATGAGGCGTGTCATGTTATCTGGTATTGATGCTGTTACTACTCGCAACTGCTTTTCCAGGTTTATATCGCCAATCTGGAGTACAGTCGACTCTTTGGAATGGTAAGTTTTGAAAAGAACTGCTCGCAGCAGTAAGCTGCTTACTTGTACATCAAAATGTACGTTATTATTATAATTCACTTAATATAATTTTTAAAAAGCTCTTAGATTGATTGAATTTCGAGCTTTGCCAGCGGATGCCTTCACAGAGCTAGACTAACTAATTTTGCTGACCATATAGGCTCATATACCATAATAGGCTCATATAAGATAAATACCAATGAGGAAATGTGCAACACATGGAAAGAATATTTTATTGAATTACTAAATTGTGAAGCTCCAAGTAACATTTTCCCACAGGAAGAGGTTCTAACATGCGAACCACAAATTGAAGAACCTACATTTGAAGAAATCCTATATGTAATCACACGATTTAAAAACAATAAGGCAACTGGGACTGATGGAATTGCTGCTGAATTTATAAAGGCAGGTGGCCATGCATTACATCTAAAGCTATACGAACTAATAATAAAAATCTGGAGGACAGAAGAATTACCCCATGACTGGAAAGAGTCATTATTGATACCTATCTTTAAGAAAGGAGACAAGTTCCAATGTGGAAATTATAGAGGAATATCACTACTGTCCACAAGCTATAAGATACTATCCGCAGTATTACTAAATAGACTAAAACCATATTCAGAAGACATATTAGGTGACTACCAGGCGGGTTTTAGACAAAACAGATCAACAATAGATCAGATATTTATCTTACGACAAATAGCCGAGAAAAATTGGGAATATAAAAGAGATCTCCATAACATTTTTGTGGATTTTAAAAAGGCTTATGATAGTGTCCATAGGAATAGTCTATGGAATGCTATGCAGGAATTTGGAATACCAAGGAAGTTAATCAACATGACCAGACTATGCATGGAAGATACTTATAATATAGTAACATATAAAGGCAGGAAATCAGACCCCTTCCAAATAACATCTGGCTTGAAACAGGGTGATGCACTATCGCCGCTACTCTTCAATCTGGCTCTAGAGAAAGTTGTAAGGAAGGTAAAGGAGGAATGTGATATTGGAGGAACATCCAAGCTGCTTGGTTATGCAGATGATATAGATATTATAGGGCAAAGTGAACAAAAGACATTGGAAATATTGACTCACTTAAAGGGAAAAAGCCCAACAGATGGGGCTGGTTATCAACCAAGATAAGACAGAATATATGGTAATTTCAAGAGACGGAATGGCTAGAAACTCTGGCCACATACAAATAGATGATATGACCATTAAAAGAACGGAAACATACAAATACCTGGGTACAATCTTCAACTGCTCCAACATCATAAGGGAAGAAATACAAGCTAGAATCAACTCTGGAAATAAGATATACTATGCACTACAACATCTACTAAAATCAAAGGCGCTATCTCATAACACCAAAATCACAATATACAAAACACTGATCAGACCAGTTGTGCTGTATGGCTCTGAAACCTGGAGTACAACGAAAGGAGACGAAGCCTTGTTACAAACCTTTGAGAACAAAATTTTAAGACGCATCTTTGGACCCATTAGGGATACACAAAGTGGAGAGTGGAAAAGAAGAAGTAACAAAGACATTTATGATCTGTTTAAGTCCCCGCTAATCACTGGTATCATGAAGGCTAATAGACTACAATGGCTGGGGCATATAGAAAGAATGGAAGATAATAGGGAAACAAAACTCGCTTACACTCAGGAAATAAATGATCGTAGACCCCGAGGTAGACCAAGAAGGCGGTGAAGAGATAATACATGTACAGACCTACAAGCACTTGGAATCAACGACTGGCAAAACGTCCACCAGAGAGACGAATGGAGACGGATTGTATTTGCAGCAAAGAACCTCAATGGCTCGGAACGCTAAAGAAGAAGAAGATATAGGCTCATAGGCCGGACATTGCCCACCCCTAATATTTAGACATACTAGCCACTGCGAAGCCGTGCTTTCCATTTATGTGTACACACCATGATGCATATTGGGCACATAGTGCTAACTGTATTGTTATAGGTCAATGACACTCAGCGGCTTAGCAGGTCAGTATCATGTCTGCAACCTTTACTTCCTTAGCCATTTCCTGGTACCAGTGTTCAGGGTGGGTTGGCCTGGAGCACCAGCTCAGTTTTTACAAACCCATGTGAATTTCAGCACATAACCACTAGGGTGGTAGGCAAGCATATTAGCCACTGCACCACTGTAACTTCCAACCTCGTCATGCCCACAAGATTTCTGCGCTGTCACTAGTTAATGAATGTTTGTCGTTTATTTGCAATTGTTTTCATCGTTCTTGAAATGCTTGCTCTGTATAGCAGTACTGGTTTAATATTAGAGTGAAATATTCTAAATGTACTAATTTTGATTTCTGTTGACCATATTGATCATATTCCTTGTAGTTTTCCCCCCCCCAGACAGTTACCGTTTGATTTCAAATTCAGGCAGTCTTTGACTAGTCGGTAACCATTGTCTGTATAAAAATTCAAGAGCTGATATGGAACTTATAGATGACAGTATCATCATGATGATGTGTCATACTGATAAGCATGGGCGGTCATGTTTCGCCATCTCATTCAATCACCTGAGTCGTGGATCAGCTTAGTGTTCTTGTCTTGACCATGCTACGTGGCCAAGCCATCCAGGTATTTACTTCTCTGCCTTTCCCTTGTTCTCTTCCCCTCGATCTTGCCAGTTGTCAGCAAGTTCTCCAATTTATTTCTTCTCATAACGTGACTAAAAAAATTGTGACTCTATGTCTAATTTCTCTAATTAGTTTACGATTTTCATTTGCTTCTTATAGGATGACAATATAAGAGAAGTGATTTAAAACAATTACTTTTTTTTAAACATACAAACTACATATGCAGTCTATTATAGATAAGAATGGGATCAAACAACAGAACTGTGACATCCCAGTACAAGTTGGCAAGGATGCACTTGATTATTTGTGATTTGTTGTGATTGCGCCAGAACATGGGGGGGGGGGGGGGGGGGGGGGGGGGGGGGGAGAGAGAGGAGAGAGAGAGAAATTAAAGCCTATGCCAGTTTGGCAGGGCATATGATATTTTGTTGTTGAATTTGTCTTCAGAATCCCACAGCCCATCCCTCGGCAAGAAACCCCAAGTGCCTCCACCCACCATCAAAAAACCTGTCAATCAAAAGTCCACAGAGTTAAAATCTGAGCCGTCCATCCCGCATCAGGGGGTCAACTCTGTCAAGGACAAGCCTGTGGTCAGAGAGAACCATACGGAGAACAATGCACAGGGTTAGCCATTTTTAACATTATCTTCCTCATCTTTGTCATTATTTTGTGAGATGAAGTAAGATTTTTCAATGCCTACCTTATCATGGTGATCAAAGGGGTCCTTTACTTTTGCTTTGCTACATTTATATATATGTGTGTGTGTGTGTGTGTGCATGCATGCGTGCAAGTGGCACGAGTGAGCGAGTGAAAGAAAAATCACTGGCACCTTGTCATCTTGACAGAGGATAGTTTGTTACATTGTGCTTCTAAGAAGGCACAACTACAGCCCATGGTGGTAGCGAATGTTATACCTCTCCATAGCACAAAACGCCTGGGCTGAATTGTAGAGACATTTGTTCTATGCAGCTTGATCCCACCTAGCTTACTCCAGAGAAAAGGTAACATCATTACATCTAGAAAAAGGCAAGTTGCTAGATCAGCAAAGCAATGCTCTAACTGTCCGCCTATCGGAGGTTTGATTGTCAACCAAGGCTTGGGGTCTTTGCCCTACCCTGCCATGACATTTAAATCTTTAGATTGCAATTCTTCGCAGTAGGATATATAGATTGATTGATAGATTGATTGATTAGATAAATTGATTAGATTGATTAGATAGATTGATTGACGATCGATCAATTGATCGATTGATTTATTTTATAATCTGTATTTCTATTTCACAGGTACAATACATTTTGATGACATAGAACCTGCAGCTCAGAAGCTGACCCATTTGACTTATGGGCGAGCCCAGGGACCCAAGAAACGGCCACCATCTTCAGTACTACTCCTTAATGTATGTACACATTTATGGTATTTGTTTTCTGTTTTTGTTTGTGTGATGGCATACATAACTGCAAACATTCTCTTGGGTTCGGAAGGATGCAAAATAATGCCAAACCAACTTGAGACATTTTAATCACAGAAGCCACAAACAATAGGTTGCATGGTTTATTGCCTGGCATGTTTACTGCGTCTCATCAGGTGCATACTGCAGAGTTATATATCATATGACATTAATAAATGAATAATACTGCAGCTGAAACAATTACATTAGCAATTAGACAGTTCCAGTCAGTTTTATGCAAAAAGAAAGAGTTTGTGTTAAATTTGAAATTACCATGGGGATAACAGATGCTCCACATTCAAACAGTACCTGTGACTATGTATTTTAATTGTTTCAGCTAAAGTATTATCTCCATTGTAAAACTGCTCTCAACATCATGACTCACTAGAAAGACTCAGACTTTTGTTGGTTGTTTCGTTTAGTTGGTAACGAATCACTTCCTTGGCACACAATCTCTATTAGCTAGTCGTGGTTCCAACTTCATGTCAAAGGGGGGGGGGGGGGGGCATAATGCTTCGTTCCTGTGCCAGTGAATATCACACAAAATGTCCCTCACTGCCCCATGTGAAGAGTGGAACAGATAGCCATACCGACAAGCCAACAGCATGCACAGGCAAGTACATGCATAAGGCCACTGCCAGAATGCCAACACAACAGTCCACCAAAAAAATTACAGTTCATCGTCGATGGAAATGGCGGTCACTAGAAATACAGCAGCTTCACACACATTACTGCATAATGCAAAACTAGCTAGTTCAGCAACTGACTGCCACCATTTTTTGAACATGCAGTTCACAAAACAAATAACCGCGGACACATGTAAAAGCACTGTACACAAAATCCACAGCTCAGTGTCACTTCAAGCACTCAACTCAGTAGCTGGGTGACGGCACCATGTACTACCAGTCCAACATGAGGAAAATGCGTAAGCAAACCATAGCCAGAAGCAAAAATACTCCTGAGGCCTTAACAGCTCAACCACCTATCCGCCATACTGGACTGGAAGTCGAGACATCTCTACAAGTGTTCCCATCTCCTCCCATAGACCACACCAGGAGAACCTCAGCCAAGAGCATGAACTCCGTAGCACCAACACGGATCCAAATGTGTGCAAAGCAGAACTACACGTGTTGTAAATTTGTGTGTGTGCAGCTTTTATTATATGGAAATGTTGCCTGGACAGCCGTCTATATGAACAGGCTCTGTGGCGAAGGGCTTACGAATGCAATTCATAATCTCGCATACCACGTTCGAAACACAGCTGTGGCCGATTTGGAAGCAGACTGTCTTGTGTTGGTTCCCATACAAAGGTATGAGTGCTGGTCATTCAGAAAGCAATGGCAGACTAATAAACGTAAACTTGGCAAGAAATGATAAACAGCCAAAAAAGACTGCCACATCTAAGGATATGCAACTAACTTTTAAGTCTATTCGAAATGCTCTTTTCAATCTCCAACTACTGAGGGTATTCTTTTATATGTTCACAACCTGCACTTGGGTCCTCCGAGGCTTTTGCCCTTGTCGGAGAAGTTTAGACGTCCGATCCACTACCCCAGGATGAAGGGGGAATATATCATCCTTTTTTCTTTTGTAAATATCTAGACTCTCATTACCGTGTGAAGAACCTTGTCTGTCTGTGTCAGAGGTGGATATCGTAACCTCTGGTATAGTCTGCTTCAGTAATAGAATTTATGAAAAGTCCAACAAGTAATGTTCTCTGGGTTGTTTTATCTTGTCTACCAGCAGTTTTGTGAATTGATCGGAGAGTTTTTGCCGTAAGAATTCCGGATGGTTTTCTGATTACTCCAGATGTTAGCTACATGATTGGAGGGCAGCATGGCCCAGGGAATAAGAGCGCTTACTCTTAAACTTCCCGTGTGCTGGTAGCAGGGGTCAACCACTGTACCGGTCGGTTAGACTAACATGTTGACTTCTATTCCTTGGCTTGTGGACATAAATTACAAGTATCTCAGAAGTTGGAGTGGGTTCGCCTGATGGCGAGGACACTGGTAATAGAAAAAGCTAGCCCTCATACAGAAATCAGCGTGGACTACACTTGAGTTCAAAGCAAATGACAACAAAAGAAGAAAAAAGCTAAATGACTTTCTTTAATTTTTTTAAGGTAGTTGTTTCAGTGTCTTTTTGTTTTTTTTGTGTGTCTTGATGAAGGCTTTTTGTCCGCAGCGTCCATTCTGTGACTTTTAATTGTGTTTTTGCATCAGCAGAAATGAATACTGTTGTAGATGCAACTGTATAACTCTGCTTACTTTCCTCTATATATTCATATCTGACTTTGCACACCTTTGGCCACATATTTCTTATTTGGCACTTTTGCAGCTGAATTGGACTCAACCTTTGTAGAAAAAGAGCACCTTTCAAACCCTAACTGAACTCAACTTTTGTGCTTTCTTGACAATGACGTTGTGTTTTAATATTATTTTATAATTTTGTTTTTTATTTAGATCTGTTTGTTTTGTTCCGTCCCTGATGAAGGTTTATTTAATCAAAACATCGTTTGTTGTGTCCTAGAATACTTATTTTTATTTTATTATTATATATTTTTATTGTCTCTTGTTTTGGGAGATTTTCACTCTGTGATTTAAGTTCACCTTTATGGAGTCGTTGTAAAGTATGTACACTGTCTGTGTTGAGTATGTCTAATCTTTTCACAGGAGCTACACATACTAACTGTTTGTATTTCCTGTTGTTCTTGCAAACTAACCTATTTCATTTTTAATGTTTCTTGATTTACTCGTAAAATGTTTATGAGCAACAATGTTTTCCTCTTATCATTCTCAGGATGGAGAGAAGGACAGCATCACAGAGCAGATGAAAAACAATCATCTTCCAACCCCAGAATGGTCTCGGTTGCCAGACAAGTTAGACATGGAGAAGTCACAGTCTTGGTTGCCAGATAGACCACCAGACAGACCACCAGACAGATCAGAAGCAGAGAAACTACAGTCTAGATTGCCAGATAGATCAGACACAGAGAAGTCACAGTCTCGGTTGCCAGATAGATCAGACAAACCACTTCCGGTCCTGCCGCCTAAAGATTACAATTATAGATCAGTAAGTTGAAATGCCTGTAAACAGGTAGATTTATCTGCTATATTGTCATCTACTGCCTATAGTATCTTGCTGTGTAGGACAGAGAGGTCTTGAGCCTGAGGGATTAAGGCCCCCTGGCAACTACAGTCATCGCGAACTGTACAGGTTAGGATTTGCTTTTTTGCCCTCAGAAAAAAATCCACACCTTACTGAGGATTCGAACCCGGGTCTCCCAAAGGAGACCCTGGCATTCTAGCCACTCGGCTTGGAATAACATCATCATGTAGCAGGTCCTTTGCAGAAAAATTCTCAAATCTCAATCCCTTGACAGTTCCCTTGCCTCATGTATAGCCAATGTATCTTTAATGTCCTGTGTCCCAGCCTCACATATATTCAAGGTGTCTTTAATGTCCTGTGTCCTTGCTTATGTATAGCCAATGTGTCTTTAATGTCCTGTGTCCTAGCCTCTTGTATAGCCAACGTGTCTTTAATGCCCTGTGTCCTAGCCTCACATATATTCAAGGTGTCTTTAATGTCCTGTGTCCTTGCCTCATGTATAGCCAAGGTGTCTTTAATGTCCTGTGTCCTAGCCTCATGTATAGCTAAGGTGTCTTTAAGGTCCTGTGTCCTTGCCTCATATATAGCCAAGGTGTCGTTAAGGTCATGTGTCCACCTTTGAGCAGATGGACCCCTGTCTCTTTTTCCAACAATCATGCCTCCAATTACTGTTCTTTCTGAACCACTGCAAAATTTCACATGGCCAAAGTATTTCAGATTCCAAGAAGGATGCTGTTTATATGTCAGTGTTCTTTTATGCTAGGTCTCAGTCAGTTATGGTTGAGCTACCGTATGATTGTAGAAAGTACTATCTGCTTTCTGTTAATGCCAAATGGTGGGCGGCACTCACCAAAACCAACACCACACTTTGTGCCAGCGATTTTAAGCAGAGGAGCAGATTTGGGAGTGTACAAGCTTTATTCTAGTGCAAGAAAATGCAATCTGAAGACTAAATGTAATAGCAGGGCTGACCAGGCCCTAAGCCTTGGTTGGCAACTGGTCAAGGATCGAAGCTCTGACAGGCGAACAGTTGGTGATCCAGCACCTTCTGCAGCTTGTCTCGTTCCAGATTTATTGGTGTTATCTTTCCTCTGGAGTAAACTAAGAAGGCCGAGAGAGGGTTCATGTTGTAGGGGAATCGCATGATCTCTATAATTCAGCCCAGGCTTTGTACTATGAAGAGATATAACTTTATCCCTGATCCCTGCCTTGAGTTGTTTTTTTTTTTGGGGGGGGGGGGGGGGGGGGGGCCCTCGCTCGCTTTGAACTCAAGCGTAGTCCATATACACTAATTCTATTAGTTCTTAACTGAATTTGCATGTGTATTAGCTTCCCTATTAACAGTATCCCTCGCCATCAGGCGAACCAACTCTGACTTCAGAGGTACTTGCAATTTACGTCCCCAAGTCAAAGATGATAGGTCAACATTTTAGTCCAACTGTCCAGTGTAGGGGTTGAGCCCCTTGCCTCAGCATCAGCACACCATATGTTTAAGAACACGCGTCCATCCGGCCATGCTGACCTGCTGCCTTGAGTTGTAGTTATTATGCCTTTTTGAAGCACAATGCCACAAACTATCGTCTCAAAAGCAGAGAAACTACAGTCTAGATTGCCAGATAGATCAGACACAGAGAAGTCACAGTCTCGGTTGCCAGATAGATCAGACAAACCACTTCCACATGTTGTGAGGTCAACATGAAATGGGTACTAGAGAATTTTATCAGAGGTAAAGCTGTAGGTGAGGTCAACATGAAATGAGTACTAGAGAATTTTATCAGAGGTAAAGCTGCAGGTGAGGTCAACATGCTGCCTTGAGTTGTAGTTATTATGCCTTTTTGAAGCACAATGCCACAAACTATCGTCTTCATTGTTCAGATCTTGTAGAATGTCAATATTTTTCTTGGTCAGTGATATTCCAAGAACTTTCCTGTAACATTTAAGTTCAGAAGCCCTGAATTTCATCTTTGGTGATTGCTAAGTGACCCATGACTTGCAGTCTTATGTTGCCATGGAAAAGATGCATGGTCTCAGACATGTGACTTTAATTTGTTTGCTGGTGTTTGACAATAGGTTTTTTATACGGTTTCATCTTGAGGCAGTAAAGCAAAATTTAGGTCGTAAAACAAAATTTAAGTACATTTTTTTGTTTAGTAAACTAAATTGTTTCTTGTTTCCAAAATATTTGGTACATTGACATCTAGTCTTTGACTGGAGGTAGAGGCAGTTACTTGGGCATTCTGCTGGCTGGAGAACAAACAGTACACATATATCATGATTGTAACAGACTCACAGAGAATGCTTAAAATGACGAAGACAGGCATTCTTCGACAGAGTAGCGTGCTTCAATTAATAATCAAAGATAGGGAGCATGAGTTGGATCTTTTCCCTAGGACATGCTGGTTTCATGGGAAAAAACAAACAGACTGGGTCTGAACAGCTGGGTGGGGTATTGGTGCGTGATAAGACATATCATCATGGCCCTTTTGTATCAGGTGTATAGTGTGGAATAACAAATAAATTATAATGATTTGGAACGATTGGTAAAGCAGGGACTGATAAGAAAATCTGGTGGACACCGAGTATGAACGAATGAACAAACTTTATTTTCAAAGGGTTAAGAATTGGGCATGCAGGCTCAGTACTCTGAGGAAAGGTCACATGAACACATAATCAGGCTGCAACTCTTGCCATTATTATTTGCTGTTATGTTGGTTCTTGTTTCAACGTAACATAAATATTTGTGCAACTGAAAATTGACATGCATATTGTTGTATATTCCAACAGGCTTTGCCTACACAACAGACAGACAGTGTAGCAGTCAACTCTCATTCTACTGTAACCTCATTGAGAGACAGAGAATTGCATTTAAACACTCCACCACCTAGACCGCCGGAGCCTACTAAAGGTTAGATTTGCTGTCTGGATGTCTAATATATCACAAGAAGAAAGTCCGATATTTCTAATATACCACAAGAAGAAAGTCCGATATTTCTAACATATTACAAGAAGTTTTTTGTAATATATCACAAGATGACAGGCAGATATTTCTGTTTTATCACAATAAAACGTCAGATAATTCTAACATCACAAAATGACAGTAAAATATTTCTATCTTATCACAAGATGACAGTAAGATATTTCTAACTAATCACACACAAAAATCAAATATTTATAGGGTCACAAGAAGAATGTGAAAAAGAACCTAATTCATGTCTGTTACATTCGAAGGGTAAAGTAATTCAGAGAAACCACAAGAGGTTAATGAGTCCTCTGATAGACTGAAATTTAACTGGTAGTCCGATACATTGCCGTTCTGGTCATCTGATCCCTGAAAAGGGCTTGCGTCTATTGAAATGAGGTTGATGTAGGGATTTTTCTCCCGAGCTGTTACCAAAGTACCACCTCCATGGAACTGTGTTGCAGTGCTGTCCTTTCCCTCTCCAAACACAGAAACCAGCAGGGATATGCAAGACTAGAACTAAAACTTCTCATCAGCAGAGGAACATATTGGAATAAAGCCAGGTGGCTTAGGTTGGTGATGTTTCTTCTGTGAAGTTCATTGTCAGCAGACTTCAGCCCAATTCCCAGAGGTGAATCCCAAGGGGAAATTTAATATATTTTAGTGTATACACCTTGTTAATTAGGAAGCGTGTTAGCACTCTGGCTAGTGTATTCATGTGTAGGCCTGATAGTTCTGGGGTTAAACCCCCACTTCATGGTGGATGTTGTTTACGTTTAAGTATATGGCTTTGGAGTACAGCTAGTTTCATGAAATGAGTACTCGAGAATTTTATCAGAGGTAAAGCTGCATGTGAGGTCAACATGAAATGGGTACTAGAGAATTTTATCAGAGGTAAAGCTGCAGGTGAGGTCAACATGAAATGAGTACTAGAGAATTTTATCAGAGGTAAAGCTGCAGGTGAGGTCAACATGAAATGAGTACTAGAGAATTTTATCAGAGGTAAAGCTGCAGATGAGATCAACATGAAATGAGTACTAGAGAATTTTATCAGAGATAAAGCTGGAGGTGAGGTCAACATGGTTCAAGGGATAAGAGTACTCTCTTAAACTTCCTGTGTGCTGATGCCATAGTTGCTGGTTCAACCCTTACACTGGTCAGCTGAACTAAAATGTTGATTTCTTGACTTGGGAACGTAAATTACAAGTACCTCAGAATTTGGAGTGGGGTTGCCTGATAGCAAGGGACATTGGTAATAGGGGAAGCTAATCCACACACACGTAAAATCAGTCCAATGCACGCCCCAGTAGTGGCAACTACTAGAAGTAGTAGCATGTGAATGGGCTACAAGTTCAATGCACGTGAACGCTCACACACACAAGAAAAGCTGCAGGTGTGATAATGACCACATCACGCATTGTCTGTCATCTGTGGGTCCAGGCCTTATCTTCGATATGTGATGATGGCATGGGAATGTTATACTTTGCCCTTTTACACCCTCTCTTCCCCCCCCCCCCCCTCGTTAATTGGCTTTAAATGAAGCTTATACACTTCTAATTCTCACCAGGCATTAGGTTGGAGTCAGTTGACGGTGTCATATCAAAAATCTGATATTGGGTTGGAGTCATTTGACAATGTCATATCAAAAACCTGATCATTGGGTTAGTCTGGTGAGTGTCATATCAAAAACTTGATCATTGGGTTGGATCATTTGACAGTGTCATATCAAAAACCTGATCATTGGGTTAGATCAGTTGACAGTGTCATATCAAAAACCTGATCATTGGGTTGGATCAGTTGACAGTGTCATATCAAAAACCTGATCATTGTGTTCGTGTCAGCGGACAGTGTCACATCAAAAACATGATCATTGGGTTGGAGTCAGTTGACAGTGACACATCAAAAGCCTGATCATTGGGTTGGAGTCAGTTGACAATGTCATATTGAACACCTGATCATTAGGTTGGAATAAATTGACAATGAATTAACTAAAAATCACCACCAAAGCAGGCCTAATTCCAGTTGGTCCAGTCGGTCCGTATGTGCTGTGCAGGCTTGTGACCTGGTTACTTTCTAAATATGCCCCTCCGCAGTTATGTTTTAGTACCAGTTTCGCATACCCTCCTGGTTTCAGATCTTGGGGAGGGAAAGGAGCACTCTGCAATATAGTCCTCGCAGAGACAGTACTTTAGTACCAAGTCAGGAGAAAAGTTTCTACTCCAACTTCGCTCTGATAGATACAAGCTCTTTTCAGAGCTCAAATTACCTGAATGCCAGTGCATAGGACTTAAGATTTAAAACTCACTTTTCTAGAGAATTCACCAGCTAACCAACCAGTAAACTGTTATTTTGCCATTTATTGACAACAGTATGCAAGATTTAAACACATGAACTCTTTACTATATTTCAGCCCCTCCTTCAACGCAGGGCACATCAGCCTCCCAAATCCAGGCAAAGAAACTCCTGGAGCAGCTGCAGCAGGAACTGGTAGACCTGAAAGCAAACACCGTCAGCAAGTCTGCTTTTATGGAACTACGGGTACAGCATGAGAAACTCAAGGTAGAATTTGAGAGTTTGAAGAAGATTCACTCGGCCAAAATCCGGGACCTGGCTAACGAAGTAGATGAGGAAAAGAAGTTGCGGCTGATCACACAAGTGGAAATTGAGCGTGTGAAGAAGTTTCTGGCTGAGTCTCATGTGTAGACTATTATTTTGTTTTGTGACAGTAGTAACCGCTGTGGTTTAGGTAGAACAGTCGTGGATGGCTTCTGGAAGACCGGACAAGTGCAAGCTCTCTTTGGGGGTCCGGCCAGCTGAACGCCAAGGCATCGGACTAAAACTTGGTCTTCTAGAAGATTCACAAGAAATGACCACTAGGCAACCGAGTTAAAATGTACTCATAGTGATTTCGCTGAAAAATGACTATCCTTTGTATTCAGGATTGTAATTGTTGGCATATCTAACTTAAAGGGTTTAGAAATTAATGAATTTCATGTGGAGCACAAGGATTTAGATGTGGAATAGAGTGAACTAGATGTGGTATAGCATGGACTAGATGTGGAACAGAATGAACTAGGTGTAAAGCAGAAACAATCTGTAACTCATTCCACACTGAACAGAGCACCAAATGTGTATTGGTGACTGGCTATATAATGTAGTTCACTTAACTCTTCCTGCACGTCTCTGATCATTGTGCTGGACAGTGAGACACCTAAACCCCATGGAGGAAACAGGCCCAACCTGGGCCCTATCCCAGCCAGTCTGTCTGTGCAGCACCGAATCATGGCCTGGTTACATTCTGATATGCCTCTCTGCAGATGGGAAGTTCCAGTATCTGTCTTACACATCATGCTGGTTTCTGAATTTGAAGGGGGGAAAGGAGCTCTGTATACAGTTCTTGTATCAGGTGATAAGTGTCTACACACAAGATGCAAGCCTTTCTCATAGCTTTGACAGCTTGAATGCCAATGCATTGAGATAGTTTTCCAGGGCATTCACAGACTTTAACTATTTCCAGCCCTGTCAGATGTTACTCTGTTCTAATTGTTACTGTGACTGGCCCATAGTGTTATTGTTGTAATTCCACCCCGGAACAACTGAGTGGGGGGGGGGGGGGGGGGGGGGGGGGGGGGGGGGGGGGGGGGGGGGGGGGGGGGGGGGGGGGGGGGGGGGGGGGGGGGGGGGGGGGGGGTTTAAAAGTCACAACTGTCTGAAACTTAAATATTTCACATGTAAACTTTGATTCTTCTTCATTTAGTCGCTTGCTACAAATAATTTATTGCTTTATTTACAACAAAATATTTTTATAGTTTTTTTTAATGTAATATTTTATTGAATAGAGACAATTACTTTGGCCTGCACCCGCTCCATTTGAGGCCAGACTCTATGGGGGTGTCAACAAGCTTAAGTTCACTGCCACTTTCTATAAATATATTATTCAGATTGACATCCGGAAGAATGGTCACTGGTGTTTTATATATAGACGCAGTAATTTGTGGCTTTATTGGCAGTTAAATTAGCGGACTAGATTAAGCACAGAAACTGACATTTGGCTTACAGATGACGATTGTGTGAAGACATTGTTGGCTGTGTGTAAACAGTTATGTAATTCTATCTCATTCTGTTTTACCACTAGTTTGCTTATTAATTGATCTGATGTTAGTGGGCAAAATTTTAAACATTTGTACCAGATTACCTCAATTGCAGTGGCTTAGATGGGATATTCTTCTTCGTTCTTCGAGACTCCTGGTAGAGTATAGGTCTACAGTCATAGTTTGTGTTCTAGAGTAAGACAGCCAGTCTGAGACCTGTAACAGTTCCAGTGGGGTTGACTTTAGGACTGTAATGGCTTCTTCCATCTTGATTCAGTATTCACAGAGTCATCACTATAGAGGGGACCTGTGAATGAACAAAACTTCAGGGTAATATATGTATCAGCTCAATCTAACTTTGACAGAACCTCACCTCCCCTTTTGTCTCAGAATTTAAATTATAATTGTTATCATTACCATTAGACTTAAAGATCCTGGCTTCCTGGACACAGAAGTAGGACTGGACCAAGGAAAGGTCTCTTTATGGTCAAGGGTCCGGATTGGAGGGCTGGGTTGGTCGGTCATCAAGTTTTCATGGTGCTGTACCCTGGTCTGGAGTCAGGTTCTTGAACCCCATTAACACTGTAAAAAAATAGGTCTTACCAAACCTTGTTTATCTTTACTTCCTTAAGTAAAGGTAAGCACAGATGGATTTTATTTATAATCCCCTTCTTAGTATTGGTAAGGCACAGTACAGATGCTCATTCTGTTTCATCCCCTTAATAACTGGGAAGTCAGTGGATTGCCCTAGTGTCCTTATGTCTGTTCTGTATATGTAGTGTTAAATTAATTTCTACATTTAAAGACAGACAGTATGGTAGAGCTATTTAGTATAGAGTGTTTTTCAGTGTATATTTGTTACTAGATGCTGAATATTGCAATCTAACAAACTATGCCAAGTTTGGATTTGTTTTAAAGCTCATTTCCTCCGGAAGATAATAGTCTTCTTCTTCTTCTTCTTCGTTCATCCGGAGTTTTTTTTCGGATGTGATTGCGTTGTGCCTGTTTACAGCAGAGCTGCGTTCTTGCGCCGTTAGGCCGACACATCCGACTTCTGCGGGCATTTGTTGACCGGGTTAACCTTCCCGGGGGTTTCTTAGGACGTTTGACTCTCACTGTTGTGGTGTTATCCCCCATCCCAGCTGGTCCATATAGAACAGCCAAAGATCCTGGTCAGCCCTCAAGGGAAGGCAGGGGCAGACCATGGGCATTCCCCGCCATCCAAGGAGGCTTCCATAATTGCAGAGCCGATACATAGCGCTCTGGTACTGGGCTCACCCAAGGAATCGTCACGTCCTGCACATGGCTGCTTAGCCTCACTTCCGTATATTGGGCCTTCCGTTCACCATAGGCTGTTCTTCCGGAAACCAGAAGTATGCAGTCTGCAGATGACATCCACACAGTGAGCTTTCGATTCGGACTTTCCATGTAATGGATTTGCTATCCAAGCAATATTCCATTTCAGTGCCACTAGGACACTTTTCCACCTTTTATGAAGTCCCACACAAGTGGGCTTTAGATTCGGACTTTCCACGTAATGGATTTGCTATCCAAGCAATATTCCATTTCATGCCACTAGGACACTTTTCCACCTTTTATGAAGCCCACACAATGGGCTTTGATTCGGACTTTCCACGTAATGGATTGCTATCCAAGCAATATTCCATTTCGTGCCACTAGGACACTTTTCCACCTTTTATGAAGCCCACACAGCGAGCTTTCGATTTGGACTTTCCACATAATGGATTTGCTATCCAAGCAATATTCCATTTCATGCCTCTGGGTCTTCATGCACCTTTAAATGTCAACCTGTATGTAGTTAAAGTAAGCTGCGGTCAACTTGAGCTTGTTGATATCTCCATAGAGCTTGTCCTCAAATGAAGCAGGTGTGGGCCAAAATATCTTTCTCTGTTCTGCATACGTTGGGCAATCCTGCAGCAAATGTTTTGCTGTCATTTTTCCAGTTCTACAATTACATTCATCGGTATCTCCTATCTTTAGTTTATTGAACAAGTGGTATTTCAGCCTGTTATGTCCTGTGCGGAGTCTGAAGATTGCTACTTGTTCTCTTCGGTCGAGTTTGTAATATGCATCATCCTTCTGATGGCCTGGATGCTCAGATTCCCATTTGGTTCTATAAGTGCTTTTTATCAACCTCTTTGCCTCATTATAGGTTATGTCTATGTCAGGCTGTGGTAGTCGTCCGCCCTCTTTTGCCAGTCTGTCAGCCTCTTCGTTTCCAGGTATACTGCAATGTGATGGGATCCACTGTATTACAACTTTTTTGGATTTCTGGCATAGACCATGGAGTGCTGCTCTTAGGTCAGTTAGTTCTGTGCTGTTATTGCTCTTGAGTATTGAGACAGCTGACTTTGCATCTGTGAAGATAGCTATTTGCTTCTCTTTATTTTCCTCCATCAGGAGCATTTCTGCTGCAGTTTTCAAAGCCTCTACCTCCGCTTTGAAGTTACTTGAAAATTTTCCAGTTGCCATTGAATGTGTTTTTTTCACTCCATTTTTTAAATTTAGGAGAATTCCTCCTCCTCCATTCTCTATTGAATTTTTGGCTGATCCATCTGTATATGCATGGGTCCAATTCCTGCTTGGGTAATGTTCTTTTATGTAGTTTAGGGTTATTTCTCTTCTTTCGGTTTCATGCTGGGTGTTCTTTTTCTCAATACCAGGAATGTTTTCTATCATCTCAGGCAGTTGCTGCTGTCTCCAAGCTGGGAACTTGTGTGCATTGTGTATGGGCTTGACTGTTGATATGTTAAGTATAGGATCTGCCCTAATCCTTCGTTTTGCAGTTTCTACAAAGTTGCTACGCTTCAGTCTTCCCTTTCCAAAACCATTAAATCTGTTGTACATAGGGTGGTCTGTCAATCTTCTAAATTTTTCTGCTTGTTGCTGGGCTCTGCTATCTCTTCTATCCTGCATTGGTTGTAAACAAGTGATCTTTTCTAGTTCATTAATAGGCGTTGTCTTCAGGCTTCCAGTTATGATTCGCATTCCTTGGTTTTGGACTCTACTTATTTTGTTAAAGTTTGACTTAGCTGCTGTTGCCCAAGCTGCAATGCCATATTCCAGTACTGGCCTCACCCGTCCAGTATATAACTTCTTGAGAACTTTCTCATCTGCTCCCCACGTTGTACCAGCAAGCTTTTTCATGATTGCCATTCTCTGCCTTGCTCTTGTTCGATTTTTCTCAACCTGTGTCTTCCATGTCAGGCGACGATCAAAGGTGACTCCTAGATAGTTTGGATTTTCTTCATGGCGCAATATTTTTCCATTCAATACCAGCTTAGGTTGCTGAGTTTTATTTGAGAGGGAGAACACTGTGCATGTTGTTTTCTCCTCACTTATCTTCACTAGCCATGATTTTGACCAGTCCTCTAGCGCTAATAAGGCTTGCTGTATTCTGCTGTTAGCTGTACTAATATATTCTTCAGATGTCCATATGGCTAGGTCATCTGCAAAGGAGGATGTGTGTACTCTGGCTGGAAAATTTTCTGTGATGTCATTTATATATGCTAGGAATAATGTTGGTGAAAGAACTCCTCCTTGGGGGACACCTTGCTCCAGCAGCATCATTTTGCTTGTTTGTCCTTGTACTTTTGTCCTGGCAGTTCTGTTCTCAAGGTAGTGGCTGATCCATTTATACATTTTTCCACAAACATGCATGTTTTGCAGTTTTACTTTCAGTCCTTCCTTCCATACTTTATCAAATGCTTTTTCTAAATCTATCCAGACTGCTAGTGTGTGCTTTTTCTCTTGGAAGGCATCCTCTATTTCCTGAGCTATATAGGTTATTTGATCTTCAGTGGATCTGTATTTTCTGAATCCTGCTTGGTGTGGTGTTAAGAGTTTGTTTTCTTCCAGATGCCATGTTAGCCTGCCATTGATAATGCGTTCCATTAATTTTCTACACAGCTAAGTAGACTGATAGGTCGATAGCCATTTGGTTCTTCCAGGTCTTTTCCTTTCTTTGGGACTGGTATTAGTATAGCTTCCTTCCATGCCTGTGGGACTATTCCTCTCTTCCAGCTGTTATTTAGGACTGCTAGTAGTTTCTTCTTTGCCTTGGTGCCTAGTCCTATTAGCATTTCATTTGTGATTCCATCCTTTCCTGGTGATTTCTTCTTTTTTAGGGTATTCATTGCCTGTTCCATTTCTTCCATTGTTAGATTTGCCATCATATATTCTGCTGCTGTCTCTGTATTTCTATGATGTATCTGTTTGTCTTTGATTGCTTTCTTCTGTTCGGTTGTAATATCAATGTGGTTTGCATTTGCATAGTGTTCCATTAGTGCATTTGCAGCCTTTTTTCCTGTAAGCAAGGCATTTCCTTGTTTAATTGTTATTTGTTTGTTTCTAGGTCCTTCATTGTTCATGGCTTTCACTAGTTTCCATAGTTTGTTTCCATCCCTGTCAAAATTCAGGTTTTCTGTTTTTTCCCTCCAACAATCTCTTGTTGTTTGATTTACTGTTCTTTTATATTTTGCTGAGATGGCTTTGAGAGAGATGTTTGCTTCAATTGTTTGTTCTCTCTCTGCTGTCTTCCTGGCATCTTCAACTTTGTCCTCCAAACTTTGTAGTTCTTCAGTCCAGTATGGTTTGTAATTTTTCCTCGCTCCTCTTGGAATGGGCTCAGTGGCTGCCTGTATTATCGCTCTGTTTAGACTTTCCACCATTTGCTTTATGTTGCCATATCGTGTATTTATGTTTTCACAATATTTGTCTGTTAGTATGGCAAATCTGTCCCAATCTGCTCGTTTGTAATTCCAGCGGGGCAAGGGCTTTTGCTCCTGTGGAACATACTCCATATTCATTTCAAGCTTGATTGGTCTGTGGTCACTACCTGCTAATTGGTCCAGCACATGGCTGATCGATTTTGTGGAGGATGTCTCCTGTGCAGAAAGCTAAGTCTGGAGTAGAAGTGGTAAGCCATCTTCTGGAGTAGAAGCTCGGTGTGTCATCCGCTTTGTTGAGTAGATGGAGATTTGAGTCTATTTCCCAGTCCTCCAATTCATCTCCTCTTTTGTCAGTATCTGGGTATCCCCATCTTTCTGAACGGCTATTAAAGTCTCCGACAATAATGCAGTTTGTGTCAGTTATTTTCATGTTTGAGAGTGTAAGGTCCTTATCTGCTGGGCTATACAGATTGTAGATTCTTATTTTCACGTCCTTTATCATTATATCAACACCTATAATTTCCGTTTGGTTGTTAGAGATCACAGATACTTCGCTGCAAGGTATTGTATTTCGTGTAAGTATTAGAACTCCTCCTTTGTGTCCTTCGCGGTCGAAACGTGTGGCCTGATATCCTCTGACTGAGAATTTGTGATTGGTGTTGAGGTGTGTCTCTTGAATGCATGCCACATCTATTCTATCTTTATGAAGACGCTGTGTTAGGGAGTCTTTCTTCTTGTAAACTCCTTCGGCATTCCACTGTAGTATGTTGAGTGTCCGGGGTATTTGGTCAATAGCTCTTAACCTACTCCTCTGTGCCTTGACTCCACAGCACAGGGGAAGGTGACCACCAGTAGTCATGGGTGGACCCCCTCGAGGCAGGGGGCCCGGCACTATCACCGCCTGATGGGACTTCACGGGATTAGCACCATATCGATTAATTTTGATTTGTGACATCATGAGATAATAGTCTTATCTTCCCCATAAGATCAACTTCATTATTATACCATTCTTCCTTGGTTATGTTCTGGAGTTATCGCTGTTCTTTCTTATAGAGTATGATTTAGGAAATGGTTGACTCGTTTCCTATGCAGAGTTGATTTATGTGTCATCTTAGCTGGCTTAGGCCGGTTCTGATGGTCAGGAAGGTTTGTGTTTATTTCTTATTAATTCTTAATTAAGCTAATAATCACAAATACCTTCAATTCAGAACACATTCCAGTAATATAGGTTGTTGGTAGAGCTCTTTTTAAAAAAAAATAAATGACTGCTACCACATAATCAATAGATCGAAGAATGTTCAGAGAAAGATATTCTCTGCATCAAGGTCTTGCACACACTAAGGTGGCTCTAGAAGGAAGGCTGGGCCTTGCTAATCTCGTGAGCTTGAGATACTACAAGATCTACAAAAATCAGGTAATTTTCATGACTATAGTGTATCTTATCCCTGAATACATGTAAAGTTCACCCTGTGTCTAACGAGAAAGAGTATAAGACCCTTTTCCCGAATAAATTACAGACTTTATCCTTCTCGAAGGCCATATGCAAATTGGGTCATAAAGTACGCCAGTTTACATTTTCTGCAAAATCCCATTTTGGTCTATTGTAAGTTGAATTAGTGACTACTACGGAATACCATTTTGGTCAATGTTTAATTTATTAATGTGGAGAGAGACTGCCAGGCAATTTCATTACAATGTCCCTCTTTTAAAGGTGACCTTAGTAACTTTTGCTTGCCAGCAGTTCTGCTCCACTTAATCACCTAATCTTCTAGTGAGATAGGGTGACTAGACAGGAAGTCTGCTCCTACATTTTCTTTTCCTGGAATATACTCTACTGTGAAATGATACGGTTGGAGAATCAGAGATCATCACATTAGTCTTGCATTCAATTTTTTCAAGGTAGCCAAAAACATCAGGAGTTGATGGTCACACTGGATCCTGAATGATACACCATTTAGATCAGGCTGGAATTTTTTAACTGCCCAGACTAATGATAGACATTCTTGTTCAACCATTGAATAGTTTTTCTCTGCTTGTGATAATTTTTGACTAGTGTAAGCTACTGGACAAAGAATCGAAGGATCATTCTGTCCTTCTTGCAACAATGCCGTTCCGATTCCCACCTCACTGGCATCGGTTCTAGGTACAAAGGGTTTTTCTAAATTTGGCAATTGTAAGATGGGTTTATTGATTAAACTTTCTTTCAAAAGAGTATAAGTGGTTTCACATTCTGGTGACCAGGTAATTTTATCTGGTGCCCCTTTCTTCATTGTCTCTGTCAATGGAGCTGCTATTTCGTTATGTTTCGTGAATCTTTGATAAAGTCCACGCAGAGAAAGGAAAGATTTTACAACTTTTTTTTAGTGCAATCAACCATTGTCAATATATATTTGTTTCTCTTCCTTGTTCTGGGAAGAGGTCCCATGCTCTTGAACGGAGATTTCATGACTTGCATTTCTCCCAAAATGACAGGTGCTGTCCAGTGTTTGGGTACCATTCTTTGGCACTCTGGGCAAGATGTGACGTACCTTTGCACATCTCCAGTTATCCCAGGCCAATAATAATAAGAGATCTGCTGGATTGTTGCTACGACACACATATGCTTACTTAAATGGTATGGTGTGTCCCATATGAAGAATTTGGTGCCTGTAGTCCGTTTGGAACCACCAACTGGCCATATTGGTGGTCTTTGGGGGATTGCAAAGTTGCATCACTGTTTTGCACAGCTCTAATTTCTCCAGGTAGAGGATTAGAGATTTCCTCTGCCTGTGGGTCTTGCTCTTTCTGGGATCTTGTTTAAATTTCCCCCACCACTGCGGACTTGCATGGTTCCCCAAGGAACACATAATGATATCCCAGAATCATTTGAAAGATAGTATCAGCCAAGCCTGCAGCCTTAATAGTTCCGGTGACATACTTAGATTATATGTCTACCTGGTCAGTTGGTAAAGACATTGCCACAGAGCTCTTCATCGCTGTTTGTATCTATCTTCTCTACAGTAAGCGCTCAGGATCTACTAGATGTGATGCTATAACTGCATCGTATTGCAGTCCCGTATCATTTAGACTCTACTTTCTGTCCATTAACTTCGCGACCTCTTCTACTACTGGAGGTTTAGTCTCTTTTTGGGAATCAGTCCCCGAAGCTATGTTTTGTTTCGTTTTCCTCTTTAATTCAACTATGCAAGCCGCAAAGTGTATCTCTTTTGGTTTACGACGACAGTCAATCGTATTGTGCATAGCTGTTTGACAAAACTTAAAATATGTTTTAGACCATCCCTTTTTAGGTGCTCATGCCTTATTTGCTTCGGGTTCCCTATCCTTGCTTTATTTGAAAGTCCCCCCCCCCCCTGTTTTATTTGCAAAATGTGGTTTAGGTTTAGTTGTTTCCTCTCCCCCTCCCCCCTCTGGGAAACTGGAACTTTTTAATGAGGCTGTGGTGGATTCCTTATGTGCTAGCATGTATCTTTCTGCCGGCATATTCGCCTGTTCAAGTCTTTCTGCTCCCTGTTCAAGCCAGAATGTTTGAAGTGGCTTGATCATTTGTGTTTTCATCTGATCCACTAAGATCAACTCCTCTAGACTCTCATAATTGTTCTTGAAGTCCACCAGAGCCATCTACTTCAACAGATAGGACTTCAGCCTGACTGCATCAGTGGAAAACATTTCTCCTGGCGCTTTCTTGGTAGTATGGAACTTCTCATGATATGTATGAGTTGTTATTTCAAATCGCTTCAGGGGTGCTTGTTTAAGACTTTCAAAGTCATTCTCCATTCCAAGTGGAAGACGAGAATAGACTTCGTATGCTGCACCTCTCAAGCCTTGAGACATCTTCAAGTTCCATTTATTTTTATTTAAGACCACTGCTGTAGCCATCGATGAGAATCAATGTATCCAATCGTCAATCTTTTCTTTACGTTCATCTAAGACTAGTACTGAGAATGTCATTGCCAGGTAGGTACTCCCTATGAATATTTGAGATCCGATCAATGGTGATCCTCCCACTGCTCCTTCACTTTCCTTGGGAGTCTGTGCTTTCACTTCCAACTCCTTCATCCTAAACTCATGTTCTCTTCTTTCTTGGCCTGATGCTCCCTGGCCAATCTTTTGTCTTCTTGCTCCTTGGCCAATCTCTTTTCTTCCATAGCAACTTTGGTTTCCTTTCCTCTTGCTCCATGGCAAGTGTCCTTGATTCTCATTCCTCTTGTTTAAGATCTCTTTCCACTTCTTGGACATATCTTTGTAAATCTGCTCCATCTAGGCCCATCTCTTGACCTCTAGCTTGGATCTCTGTTATGGTTCGTCCCTTGGATGCCATATTGTTTCGTTATTTTGTTAATTTACTTATAAATTTACTTTAAGTAATTAATTTACAAGTATCCATCGTAACACACACTTTCCATGTCATGTCCCAAGCAGAATATATGTATAGGACAGTTGATAGATGTGCCTAATGCCTAAGATAGATTTATAATCCCGAACTTGGCCCCCAGGTATCTTGTAACAGTTCTAATTGGGTTGGTTTTAGGACTGTAACAAAGTTAAAGTGTATCTATCTTAGCTTTATTCATCTGTTATTCCTGCTGACCCCCTAGCCTCAAGAATACAAAACACAAACACTGCATTCTCTCAATGCTGTTTCACCAACAAAGTTCTCTTCCTAACTTAACTACAGTATCTACTCACGAACATAACCTGCAATCAACAATCGCTTATCACTGCATGCATTGGACCGCTATTCTGCTTGGCTGTGTTGTCAAACAGCGTTGAATGTCGAACTGTCACTTGTTTGCGTTCTTGGCCTCATCACCAGGCCTCGGCTTCAGAATGTTGATTCATTATCAACTGATTCCACAAATGGAATAGTAATTGACTTTTAAACTCAGTCTCTGGTGATATTATCGCTGATTATTTTGCTCAGTCGATGTGTCTATGCCCATGTCTCGCCCTGCAATGTCCACAACATGTCGGCTGTCCTGTCCGCTGGAGCGCAGTCATGTGACCATGCTAGCTCCGCCCACTGGCCGTGCGTCATGTCGCTGGTATAATCTCGCTTTTCCAATAGCCTGCATGAGCTGCCCTGATCCCATTTCATCGTTTGACGCATATACTAAGTCGCTGCTTATCCGTCTCGTGGCAGTCAACTTCGTGCCCTTCAATGTCACTTAAATTTAACCCAGCAAAATCTCCACTATCACATGAAGAACCGTCAAAATCCATTTTGAAATACAAAGCGTAAAACCCCCAAAACCTATTTTAAAATATCCATTCAAATTCAAAATACACGCTTGCGAATGGTGGCCATGATGTCAAGCTATCGGCAAAACCAAAAGTAGACAATCAGAAGTCTCAGAAAACTGAGAGATTGTGTTTTTACAGTGCATAATAGTCACGGACACTGTCAGACGGTGTGCCCATTCAGGGGTAAAAACGTTCCCAGGCGTTTTGCCCGGTAAAGGGTTAAAGACAGACAGTATGGTAGAGCTATTCTGTACAGAGTGTTCTCCAGCAGATATTTGTGTCACCCATTATGGCACTAGATGCTGAATATTGCAATCTAACAAACTATGCCAAGTTTGGATTTTTGTTTTAAAGCTCATTTCCTCAGCAAGATAATAGCCTATATTCCCCGTAAGATTATCTACATTATTATACCATTCTTCCTTGGTTATGTTCTGGGGTTATCGCTGTTCTTTTTTGTGGAGTGTATGATTTAGGAAATGGTTGACTGATTTCCTATGCACAGCTGATTTATGTTTGTCATCTTAGCTGGCTTAGGCCGGTTCTGATGGTCTGGAAGTTTTGTGTTTATTTCTTATTAAATCCTAATTAAGCTAATAATCACAAATACCTTCAATTCAGAACACAATCCAGTAATAGAGGGTGTTGGTATAGCTCTTTTTTTTATAAATGACTGCTACCACATAATAAATAGATCGAAGAATGTTCAGAGAAAGATCTTCTCCGCATCAAGGTCTTGCACACACTAAGTTGGCTCTAGAAGGAAAGCGGGGCCTTGCTAATCTTGTGAGCTCAAGATACAAGATCTACAAAAATCACGTAATTTTCATGACTATAGTGTATCTTATCCCTGAATACATGTAAAGTTCACCCCGTGTCTAACGAGAAAAGAGTATAAGATCCTTTTCCTTTATAAATTACACTTTTTTAATCCTTCTCGAAGGCCATATGCAAATTGGGTCAAGAAGTACGCCAATTTCCATTTTCTACAGAATCACGTTTTTGTCAATTTTAAGTTGAATTAGTGACTATTACGGAATACCGTTTTGGTAAGTATTTAATTCAATGTGGAGAGAGACTGCCAAGCAATTTTGTTAGTTAGAAACTCCTTCGGCATTCCACTGTTGTGTGCGGGGTGTTTTATCAATAGCTCTTACCCTACTCCTCTGTGCCTTGACTCCACAGCACAGGGGAAGGTGACCACCAATAATAAGGGTGGACCCCCTCGAGGCAGGGGGGCCCGGTACTATCACTGCCTGAACGGACTTCACGGGATTAGCACCATACTGATTAATTTTAATCTGTGGCATCATGGATTGATTCAGTTACTTTGCACTGCTTTGTCAAACCTGTGGCTCAGTACATCCAATTTCGACAAGCATTTTTCGGATATGCTCTCCCTAGCCATTGACTGTCCCCAGTCTACCTACAAGGCAGCAGCTGTCTCTCTCTTGGTCTGGTTCCTCTCCCTTGACCTGTCCGACATGGGAGACCATACCAGTAGCTGTGCTACCATCAGCATTGCTCTTGAGGGTCATTGGAACACGCAAGCCCCTCTATTACGACAAGGAGGAGGCACGGCAGAGGGGACTAGGTAGTATGATTTCACCTATCAAAGTGAGGTTTCACTGAAGAGGATTGGGTTATTATTTTTGCATACACTTCACTTCTTACTCTAGTCAGAGAAAACAATCCTGATATTCACTTTACATATACTTTAGTTTAATAAGGCAATCTCTATAGACACTTTATCTCTATAGTTAAACAAACAGTCTCTGTATACTTTACATGCAACTGTAGTTAAAACATTTGCATACATTTTGCCTACAACTTTACTCAGACAAGACAAACTCTGTATACCCTTCTTTTATTGTAATAAGTCAATTTCTGCAAACAGTTTCCATTTAATAAGACATACTGCGAATAAAAGCCAACAATTTTCACTCCTGGGAAAAAATAGTCTCAGATCTGGCAAACACATGAGAGAGACAGCAGACTGCCTTGTAAGCCATGCTGTGATGATAATATTGCATTATGCTGAAAGTACCCATGACATGGTAATAGACAATTTGATTCTCACAGCATCAACAGATGACTCAGGGCAATGCTAACAGATTAATGCACCATTCGTAACAAGCCAAGGCTATCAGGTCAACACAAGTAGTTCCTGTAGAGCAGAACTCCAGCACATGCAGCCACATCGGCACCAGTCATGAGGACTGAGTTTTCCAGAACTGCCAAAGTACTCCCGAATTGCTTCCCATCCGCCTCGCTCCAAAATCCACTGCACCACACGGTCCCTCATAAACTCAACTAAGAGATTGATTATAGCCCTGACCAGTGGTATTCTGTCCAGCACCTTCACACAAACTTTGTATGCGAAATAGAAGAGAGCTACCACTTGTTTGAAGATTCCATCCTCAAATATATTGGCAGCAACATTCATCAACGCCTGTCTTTCTGCTTCTGGTGACACTCTAGTAACCAGCTCTGTAACTTCTGATCCCTGTCCAGATCATCACTGATACACTTAAGGGCTCGTGCTATCTCTCATATGCTCCATGGGTGGATCTTTTGGGGTACCAGGTTCTTGCAACTGGTCCAATCCTGGGACATTTTGAAGTCCATCTCTTTGCATTCTAACGTGGAGGAATGTGTTAATTAGAAGCGGCCTTGATTCGTGACATCTCGTGTTAAATGCAGCTGTCAAGATGCTGAACCTTGTATGCTACCTCTTAAAAAGAACGGTTTTCGCGCCTTGTCATTGCTTTCGGTCCTCTTGCTGGTGAGCAAACATAAAGCTTCCTGTGAAGCCAGACTATCCTCTCCCCATCCTGATTCAATATAGAGTCATCACTATAGAGGAGACATGTGAAGAACAAAACTTCAGGTTAGTATATGTATCAGCTCAACCTAACTTTGACAGAACCTCACCTCCCCTTTTGTCTCAGAATTAAAATGATAATTGTTATCATTATCATTAGACTTAAAGATCCTGGCCTCCTGGACACAGAAGTTGGACTGGAACACGGGTTCGGTCTGTCAAGTTGTCATAGTGCTGGAGTCAGGTTCTTGAACCCAATTAACACTGTAAAAAGTAGGTCTTACCAACCTTTTATCTTTGTTTCCTTCTTAGGTAAAGGTATGTACAGATGGGTTTTATTTATAACACCCTTCTTAGTATTGGTAAGGCAAGATCTTATTTTTAAACAGTACAGATGCCCTCCGTTTTCATCCCATTAATAATTGGGAAGTCGGTGGATTGCCCTAGTGTACTTATGTCTGTTCAGTATATGTAGTGTTAGAATATATTTTTACATTTAAAGACAGACAATATAGTAGAGCAATTCTGTATAGAGCGCTCTCCAGTGTATATTTGTGCAGCCCGTTATGGCACTGTATGCTGAATATTGTAATCTAGCAAACTATACCAAGTTTGGATTTGAATTAGAGCTCAATTTCTCAGGATGATAATAGACTATCTTCCTCATAAGATTCATCCAATTATTATACTGTTCTTCCTTTTTATATTCTGGAGTTCTCACTGTTCTCTTTTATGGAGTGTACGATTTAGGAAGTTGTTAACTGGCTTACTATGCACTGCTGATTAAGTTTGTCATCTTAACTGGCTTAGGTCGGTTCTAGTATTCATGTGACTGTCAGGAAGATCTGTGTTTATTTCTTATTAAATTATAATTAAGCTAATAAATCACAAATACCTTCAGATTCAGAATACAGTCCAGTAATAGTTGTAGGTAGAGCTCTGATTGACTGCTACCACATATGATAATAGATCGAAGAATTTCTATTCAGGGATCCTCCTCGCATAACGTTCGTGCACACACTGAGACCGTTTGAGAAAGAAGGTGTGGCCTTCCTAATCTCGTGAGCTGGAAATATTTCATGATCTACACAAATCATGTAATTTTCATGATTTTAGTGTGTCTTATCCCTTAGTACAGGTATGGTTCACTCCATGTCTGGAATGAAGAGAGAAAGACCCTTTTCCCAAATAAATTACAGACTTCTTTACCCTTCTGGAAAGCTGTATGCAAATTGGGTCACAAAGTGTGCCAATTTACATATTCTACAGAATCCGGTTTTGGTGTTTTATGGTGAATTAGTGACAACTACGGAATACCGTTTTGGTCAGGGTTTATTGTCTTATTGTGGAGAGAGACTGCCAGGCAATTTCGTTATAGACCAACCCTCTTTAGTAACCTTTTATGGCATGCTTAATTTTTGTGTGAAAGAAAAGCTAGGTTTGGACCAAACATGGCGGAAAATGGGAAGTAAGGGTGTGTCAGTTATGACTTAACAGTTGTGTATATGGTAGCAGACGTGTTGTATTGTAATGCAGTGACAACATTTTGGTGATATATAAGTTTTTGGCAGATACGGAAAATCGCTTAAAACTGATTAATCATCCCTATGGCACTAATTATTAAGAGGTCTATGGTGTCTCCGTGGCCAAAGGCTTGTGAACGCGGTTCATGAACCGGGTACCAGGTGTTCGAAGCTCAGCTGCGACTGATGTGTGCAGCAGACCGTGTCGCGTTGTGTTATAATTTGCTGGTATGGGAGCCGGTCGTTCCGAAAGTAATGGCAAACTACTGAACGTAACACTTGCCTAGTACATCAACAGCAGCTGAAAAATGCTGGTGTTGACTACAACGTCCCGTAAGGGATATGCAACAATTTTAGTTAGTGTAACTATTCTTTACTTTCCCTTTGGGGCCCTGGTAACACATGAGCAAGAAGGAACATTGTTTAGGTTTAACTATTCCAGAATTGCAGGCTTCTAAAGTGGCACACAATTCGGTTGGCTTGAAGCTTAAACACAAATTTTATATATATTTTTTATCATCTATTTAAAGTTTTATGTTTTTCCATGCAGTTGCATTTAGATTAATTTATCTTTGTTCATTTTTAGATACAATTTTAATTGATCATTACACTGAAATGTACTGAACTTTGGAAGTTAAAAACGTGGCTTGTGAGTAGATGTGTTGTCAAAAACGTATGGCGCCTGCTAAATGTTAATGCCATTTGTATGATTATGCATTTTCTGAAGTGCCATTACTGTTTGTGTAGAAGGATGACCAATGCAGGAGTTGACATATTGGGGGTCAAGTTGAGTCAAGAACTGACATCACAGTACTTAGGACATTCAGATACATGCTCCTTCCTCATCTGCAACAGCAAGCGAAGAGTCCCATTACTAATGGTACCAGCAGCAGTCTGATTATGTGTCCGTCTGACTTTCCCTCAGTGACATACTTTGACAGAGAATGAAAAGTATACCACATCAGTTTGCAAATCACGTGATTATCTCATTTTTTTTAAAAGACAAATATTGATCGGCATCGACCACCTCAGAATTACTAAAGAAGCAAATGAGGGATTTTGAACTGAAATGTTTCAGAAAATGTTATAGCATACAGTAAACCAAGATGAAGAACCCCAGATCTGAACACCAAATAAAACTGGGGCTCATAAACAGCATCATGTCAAGAAAACCAAAATACTGTGGCCATGTTAGTCACCTGGGGTTTGGACAGACCGCAAGGGGTCAGTTGGCTTGAAGATGGACACAAGACATAGCAGGCATCTTACGCATGAAAATGCATGAGGAAAGACAGCTGGTAAAGGAATTAGCTTTTCGGCTGGACATAGTGAGAGCAATATTCAGCAAAAGACTTGCCATGTATTGATGAGATGATGATGATTATGATTGGTCAGCATGCATCTCCACACCCCCCTGTTATCATGTCCAAGACTCATGGAATGGAGTTGTACACTCTTGTATGGAATTGGGAACTGGGGATAGCTTTGTTTTCTTCCTGGCATGTTCATTCCCACCATTTTTATGCAGTGAATACTAGACATGGGTGCTGATTATCTATTGTCATTGTAAAGAATTACTGTGATTCTCTTGCAGTCTCGTAGTATGCAAAGTTTCATCCCTGGCAGGCAAGCAGCACATTCGTTCTCAGCACGTTCATGCAGTGAATGCTAGATGTGGGTGCTGATTATCTACCGTCATTGTAAAGAATTGCTGTCATTCTCTTGCAGTCTCGTAGTATGCAAAGTTTCATCCCTGGCAGGCAAGCAGCACATTCGTTCTCAGCATGTTCATGCAAGGAATGCTAGACGTGGCTGCTGATTATCTACCATCATCGTGAGGAATTGCTGTGATTCTCTTGCAGCCCTGCAGCGTGCAGACTTTGCATGCTCAATGGGCTTCATCACAACTGAAACGATTAACGGTCTTCCCTTGATAGCCAGTCAGTCTGGTATCTGTTCAGCTGCCCCACTTGAAGATGAAAAGCTCTTGGTTAGTATAATCTCCAGCCCAGACACATCAGTGCCTCTGCAACCCACAACCTCCTTGTCTTGTAAACTGCCAGTCATTTTCGATACAAACATGTTTCCATTGCCACTGTCCCTCACTGTCTAGAATCTTCTTTCTAGGCATCTTAGGGCAGTTTCATGATAAAATTGTTGCCATATAATTTATAGCTGCTGCAGTGACATCTTTATTAGTGAGTTTGCTTGCCAGGAGAATGGTCAAAGTTCAGTCCCCAGGAATGCTATTTATTTGGTTAATCAGCGCTCTATAGCTCTGCTTCCTGGTGGTCATGTGATCAAATCCCCATCGAGGCAGATGTTTAATTGACCTGAGCTCCCATGTCAGCCCAGCCTCAAATGGATACTGGGAAATGTCCTGGCACATGACAATGGTCAGTGTGATATTGATTCATCATCATCATTTGCCAGGCTGATAAGCGTGCTTTTGCCATCTCACATGATCATCAGTCATGGATCAGCTCAGTGTTCTTGTCTAGACCATGCCATGTGGTTAAGCCATCCAGCTATCTACTTCTCAGCCTTCCCCTTGTTCTTTTCCCCTCAGTCTTGCCAGTTGAGACCAAGTTTTCCATTTTTCTTCTTCTCATAACATGTCCAAAGAATTGTGACTGCCTACATCAAATTTCTCTAATAAGTTTACGGTTTTCATTTCTTTCTTGTAGGACTTGATCATTTGTTGTCCATGGTATTCCTCATAAATCACATTTCCACAGCCATCAGAAGTTTTTTAACTTGTCTACTCATTGTCCACGCTTCACATTCATACAAAAGCACAGATTCTATGTAGCACTTCAACACTCTTTTTTCTCATTGCAAATGACATCTTTTTATTGGTCAGTATGTTTTTCATCTTGCAAAAGGCTACCTTCACCATGGTGATTCTTGTTCTAATCTCTTCAAGGCATCTCCCATCAGATGTTATGACTGTTCCGAGATAACTGTACCAATTCACTTTAAGAATATTCCCATTTACCTGTATATTACATTGTGATATTTCCTTCTTCCTAGTGACGACCATAACCTGTGTCTTCTTACAATTTAATTCTGACCCTAGTTGTTCACTGTGATATTGATTACATCACCCGTTGAGTGCTGATTGGTCTGTAAATATATGGAACTAGCCCCATGTACCCAGTGCACTTCAAATGATATAAAAGGGCACTTTTTTTTTTATAGCTTTGGAGTTGACCCAAACTTATAAACTGGGTAGCAGTTCATACTTGGATAGTGAGAAAAGGAACTGGTCACACAACACGTAATAACAGATGATGGCAGAAGTGAAATAGAAACCAAAAGAATAGGAATGGCCAAAAATGCTTTCAGCAACATGAAATCAGTAATAACGTCTAGAGAGATAAACAATGCATTATAAATGAGAATTGTCAAATGTTACGTATATTCAACACTACTGTATGGCGCGGAAGCCTGGACATTGAGCAAGCAACTAGAAAGTCATATGGTGCGTTTAAAGTCCTTAATGTCCTCAAAGCAATGTCCATGATCTTCTTCTTTCAGTAGTCCAGGCAGATGGAAGTCTGAAGGTACTAAATCGGGATTGTAAGGGGAATGTGATAATAATGTCCGGCCAAATTCTGCAATTGTAACAATGGTGCATTCAGTGGTGTGTGGCGTGGCATTATCTTGCAACAGTAGTGCAGTTCTTTGATCTTTGGATATCTAACGTTGTCGAAGACGACCTCTAAGCTTGTTCAAAGTTTCAATGTATCGGTCAGCATTCACTGTGTTTCCCTATTCCAAGAAGTCAAGAAGGATCTCACACCTTTCTCATCCCAAAACACGGAAGGCCATAACTTTCCCTACAGATGGTGACATTTTGAAATTCTTTCTTGTAGGCGATGTTGTGTGATGCCATTCCATTGACTGCCGCTTGGATTCTGGTTCAAAGAAATGAACCCAAGTCTCATCAACTGTCACAATATTCCATTAAAAACCGTTCTCCTTCACTTTATAACAGTGCAGGAGGTTGATGGCTATGGTTTTCCTTGCGTCTCTAAGTCTGTCTGTCAACAATGGCTATGGTTTTCCTTGCTTCTTTATGTCTGTCTGTCAATATTCTGGGTACCCACCGTGCACAAACCTTTTAATAACCCTGGTCTTTAATGATGGTATGGGCATTGCCTTTACTAAAGGAACATGGAACACAGTTTATCCAGTGTTACTCGACGGTTACCACAAATGATGTTATGAACTTGATGAATGTTGTATGGAGTCAATGTGGTTGACAGACGGCACAGACCACTTTGCATCAGTCTGTGAGGATTGACCTACTTCAGCTTTGTCATGACAACGAACCCAACGTAGGACACTGCTAACATTCACTGTTGAATCTTCAGAAACAATGCTCAAAACGTTGATGCGAATTGGGGTCTTGCCTTCAGCATTGAGGAATTCTATAACATTGTTTCTTTAACCAAACTTCTTTGGTGGCGTTTTCAAACCGTTACTGTTGCGCAACCTGTGACTCAAACAGGTTGGTAGTGATACACAACACAGTGCAAGAAGGGTGTTTGAGGAATCCCGCTAAATTAATAAATTGCACACCGATAACGTATTTCCATAGATACAAAAAATAGGAGGCATTACTTATTGACCCTCCCTCGTATAGGTATTATGTTTTGTAGACCAGTGCTAGGTTTAGTGAAGTCTTCACATGTGATCTTTCTTGACTGAACTCTGTGACAGTTCTGTTAGAAGTGCTTGTTGGCTAATCTTGGCAAATCATTTCTGTCGCAGTACTGTCAGACACTGACAAATCATGTCAAGTTCTATGTGTGTTAATAAATCTTGACAAATCATGTATGTGGCATTTCTATCTTTATTAGTCAGTCTTGGCAAATCATTTATGTCAAAGTTCTGTCAATCAGCCATGACAATTCATTTCTATCAGTTATGTCAATCAATTGTGACAAATCATGTCTGTCAGCTCTGTCAATCAACCATGACAATTCATTTCTGTCACATTTCTGTCAGCCATCCATGACAAATCATGTCCGTGAAAGTTCTATCTGTTTCAGATCATTTCTGTCAGTTCTGTTAACCAATGTGGACAAATCATGTCTGTCAGTTCTGTCAATCAATGTTGACAAATCATTTCTATGGCAGTTATATCTGTCAATTAGTGGTGACAGTTCTATAGAAAATCATATTTTCGGGTTGAACCATCTTAAAGGTTGACTGTTTGATGTTGTCATAATTGTGTTATAAAAGTTGTGAAATCAGAGGTTGTGCTATATAAGAAATATACATCCCATATTAAAATGGCTTTTTTTTTTGCTTCTCTTTAAAAGAGGGGGGAGGGGGTGTATTGTTAGGGCCAAGAGGTTTTTAGGTTTTTTTTGTCCACCTCGGACCTTACCTGATTTACTCTGAGCGTGCAATAATTCGTTTTCATTGCGCCAGGTTTTTTCCATCTAGTTCAGTCTCTTTCTGGGCAATGGCAAGCCGTCTGCCGAGAACATCGCATAAATTGTGAACTCCGAAGCTCGAAAAAAAAAATTCCCCCCTGATAGCCTACAGGACATCCTTGAATGCCGCTTAGCTGCCCCTCCCCACCCTCCTTCCAAATAGTAAGCAAGTAATGAAGGACCCTTGTTATGTCATAAGGGGCATCGGCAAACGCATATTTTTATAGACCAGTCAGCACGCGGTGAGTGATGGGGTCGGTGTCGTGCTGGCCGTCCTTACTTTCCAAGACATTATTGGTACCAATGTTAGATTGGGTCAACCTGGGACAGCAGGTCACTTTTTTAAAATTTGAATTCGCCCTGCTCCGTTCGAACTCATGACCTGCAGATCGGCAGCCGAGTGTCTAGCCACTGTGCTACTGAGTCTTCCCTGCAAACGTGAATTTAAACCATGTTAGCAGGTGACAGACTGAGCTTGAGAGCAACTAATAGGTAGTTGTTGCTTGGGGTCTGAAGATAGTGACAGTAGGTAGAGGATCTCTACAGGGACAAGGGCTGCGGTCACTGATCAATATAATTGTTGCCAAGAGCAGGTGGCAGACTGATTGAGCTTGAGAGCAACCAACAGGTAGTTTTTGTTTGGGGTCTGAAGATGGTGACAGCAGGCAGAGGATCTCCATAGAGACTGTGGTCACTGATCAATATGATTGTTGCCAAGTGCAAGTGCAGGTGGCAAACTGAGCTTGAGAGCAACCGACAGGTAGTTGTTGGTTGTGGTCTGAAGATGGTGGCAGTAGGCAGAGGATCTCTACAGAGACAATGGCTGAGGTCACTGATCAATATGATTGTTGCCAAGAAGGAAGGCAGTGGCTTACAAGTTTCTTTGCAGATGCCTATAAAATATAATTTACATCTGAAAGCAAGAGGCCCTTCATGACATACTAATGTAGAAAAGGCTAGACACAGAAGAAGAGACAGGACTGCTTGCTGTGGATAGTGCTTGAATATGTTGTTGGTTTTATTTTGTTTAAACGTGGAAGCCACAAACAATATGCTGCACGATTTATTGCCTGACATATTTTGCTGCATATCGTCGGGTGCATACTGCTCAGTTACATATCATATGAAGTGAATAAATGAATAATATTGTGCAACATTTGTGGCTTCTGTGTTTTTAAATTGACCTGGGCTCCCAAGTTGACCCAACAAAAATGGGTACCATATTTTGGAAAGTAAAGGTAAAGTGGCTGGTGTTATACATCCATGAGGCGGCTTCACGTGAAAACCTTAAAAGTGTGATAGAAATTACTGTAACCATACCATTTTCTTATAACCTGCCAGTGTTTTCAAGGATGTTAAGCATGTGACATCATGTGCAGGTGAACACGGTGATGTCATAAGAGCAGTTTAAAGATGGTCGCCTCACTGTTGACATACACCAAAACGGAGTAGTGTTCTGTTATCCGTGTTTTGATCAGTGAAGGGATGAAACCTATAGAAATTCATTGGCAAATGAAGGTCCAGACAGTCCAGCAAGTCTATGTGTGGAGTATGAAGTTTCAAAACTTTTTGGTTTAATAAAGAGGTACAGCAGGAGGTGCATGAGTGGGTTACACACGCGACCAAAAGAATTTTTTTTTCTACAGGAATCCAAGCACTTTATCAATGCTGGAGGACTTATATTGAATGCAGTGATGACTACATAAAAAAAATGATACATTTGTTCTTTACTTTTTTTCCCCCCAGAATATATTCACACACACACAAATTTAAGGTTTTCATTTGAATCCCCCACGTGTTAACAAATCGTCTGCCGATTGGTCTATACAAATATGGGGACAGCGCCACATATGCAGCCGCATGCCAGAGGGCGTGTGAAAGGATCGTTTACTTTATTTATAGTGGAAGGGAGTTCCTGTGGGCCTGGTAATCATGAGTTTGTTTGATCACCTCACTATGTTCTGGGTGAGAATTTATAAGTTTGTCTTATCGGGCACCAATACCCCACCAAGTGGTGCAGGCCCAGCCAATCTGTCTGCCTGCTCGCTTCCCACCACACCAGCTTGTGATCGGAGTGAGGTTGGCATCAAGACTTTCTCCTGGCCCAGTACCAAATCTATCTGGAAACTGATGGTACTTGGACTTTGTATCAGTGCAGAGGCATGTTAGGGTGAAACCATGTCATGATGTAGCACAGCATGATATAGGCCAGCCAGCTGTGTAGTACAGGCTAGCCGGCTCTGTGGTACAGGCTAGCTGGCTCTGTGGTAAGAGCTAGCCAGCTTTGTGGTACAGGGTAGCTGGCTCTGTGGTACAGGCTAGCCGGCTTTGTGGTACAGGGTAGCCGGCTCTGTGGTACAGGCTAGCTGGCTCTGTGGTACAGGCTAGCCGGCTTTGTGGTACAGGGTAGCTGGCTCTGTGGTACAGGCTAGCCGGCTTTGTGGTACAGGGTAGCTGGCTCTGTGGTACAGGCTAGCCGGCTTTGTGGTACAGGCTAGCCGGCTCTGTGGTACAGGCTAGCCGGCTTTGTGGTACAGGATAGCTGGCTCTGTGGTACAGGCTAGCTGGCTCTGTGGTACAAGGTAGCTGGCTCTGTGGTACAGGCTAGCTGGCTCTGTGGTACAGGGTAGCCGGCTCTGTGGTACAGGGTAGCTGGCTTTGTGGTACAGGCTAGCCGGCTTTGTGGTACAGGGTAGCTGGCTCTGTGGTGCAGGGTAGCCGGCTCTGTGGTACAGGGTAGCCGGCTCTGTGGTGCAGGGTAGCTGGCTCTGTGGTACAGGGTAGCCGGCTTTGTGGTACAGGATAGCTGGCTCTGTGGTACAGGGTAGCCGGCTGTGGTACAGGCTAGCTGGCTCTGTGGTACAGGCTAGCTGGCTCTGTGGTACAAGGTAGCTGGCTCTGTGGTACAGGCTAGCTGGCTCTGTGGTACAGGGTAGCCGGCTCTGTGGTACAGGGTAGTCAGCTATGTGGCAAAGGGGTTATGAATGCAATTTGTAATCCCACATCCTGTGTTTGAAACACAACTGTAGGTGATTTGGAAGAAGACCATTTATGTGTTGGTTTCAGTAATTAAAAAAAAAGCATGAGTTCCAGTTGTTTAGAAAGTAATGGCAAACTACTGAACATAAACTTGCCAAAGAATCACAAAAAGCCAAAAAAAAAGTAATGACTGTGATGACCTGTAAAGGACAGCAAGTAACTTTATAATAATATAACGGCTGGCTGTGATTATTACCTAGGTTAGGAATGTTTCCTCACAGGTTTCAAGTTGTCTGTTGTCATCACTCCAAGACAGTGCCCAGATATAAGAAAGACAGTTCAGTTATATGCAGTCTGCCATTGATAACTGACTGTTATATGGCATCTGCAATTAAATTGCTTCCCACACTTGTTTATTATGTTAGCAGAAATTGTATTTGTTTCTGCTGTTAACATTTTCTCATGGATTTATGCCAGCTATGCTTTGTTATTGTTGACATATATGTATTTGGCTTATGTTATAGTTATACAAGTTTCACATTCCATGTCACAGAAATTGCTAAGCTCACACATGAAGAATAACATAGTCTTTTCATGCGCTGAATTTTCGGAAGGAAATCATAGTTGGAGATAACACATGTGAAGTCAGGAATGTGCTTGGATAATTCCACGGCTTTCATAATTCTACCAGTTGAAACTCGTAATTCCCAGCCATTCTTGTAATTCCATGAATCAATGTTCAAAACTCTCATAATTCTATTAATCAAATTTCAAAATTCCAACTCTCATTATTCCAGTCATTAAATTTAAAACTTCATTACTCTCATAATTCCATTGATCAAATTTCAAATCTCCACCTCTCTCATAATTTCAATCATAAAAATTGAAAAATATCATAATTCCATTACTCAAAAGTTCAAAATGCCATTCGTCAAAGTTCAAAATGCCATAATTCCCATAAAATTCCATTGATCAAATTTCAAAACTCCACCATTCTCATAATCCAATTAATCAAAATTCCAAAATCTCATAATCCCATTAATCAAAGCTTTTAAAATCTCATAATTCCATCCAGTAAAATTTAAAACTTCATCATTTCATAAATAACCTGCACAAATCTCTCATAATGTAATTTTTTCATTGTTATTTCAATAGTTAAAATTTTGTCAGCATTTATATTTTGTTTACTAGGTTTTATCAACTAAATTTGATCATTTCGGCTAGTTCCTTTTTTATACCAATTGTCTTTTATTTCTACCAGGCTATCTTAGTTTAGTCAGTGCTGTTGCAAAGGGGTTATGGACAAAAAGTCATATAATCCTGCATACCGCATTCAAAACACAATTGTGGGCGATTTGGCAGCAGACCGCCTTGCGCTGGTTTTTATACAATGATATTAATGCGTCTGTCAGAAAGCAATGGCAAACTACTGGACGTTTACTTGCCAAGAAATCATATACAGCCATAAATGCTGGGGTTGACTGTGACGTCCTGTAAATGATATGCAACTAACTATTTTAAAATCTGAGTTTATAGTAAAGGAGAGATAAAGGACGACCCTGTGCACGACTTGAGGAATTGTCAGTATATGGTGTCATCTCCCATATTTTTAATACATCAATCAGCTCTAGCCGGGCAATGTGGTCAGTATCTTGTTGGCTGCCTTTACTTCCTTTCATGTTCCCTGGTACTCATTTTAGGCTGGGTCAATCTGGGGCTGTTGTTAAGCCGCTACACGCTGCAGGATTTGCTGAGGAGGGGATCCGAGCACTTATGGACTGAATGATTCGATGTGCAGTGAGGATGATCTGTCGACTAACTAACTGGGTCAATCTGGGAATCCTGGTAAGATTTTTAGGAATCCGTTTTAATTGGGATGAAAACAGAAGGCCAGCCGGCAAGCATGCTAGCCACTGTCCTGCCATGTTGTAGTTTATAGTTTTAAAATATTTGTATTCTCCAGCATTCCACTTTTAGCATTTTATTTTACAGATGACCTGATATGAATATTGTAGTCAGATTGTTTAGCTTCTGGTAAAGTGAACAGTAAACATATGCGAATTGTGTCTGTGTATGGTTGTTCGTAAGTTTGTGAGTTGAAATAATTGTAAGATGTTCATTGATTTGTAATCAAGGCGGAGAAATGGAGTATAAATGTAATATTGTGATTATTTGTGTACTCTTGGTCTGATTTTAATATTCATCTAATTATACACATTGTAAAGTTGACATAATTAATATTGTAAAATAGAAATTTGATGATTGTAACTATCTGAGATTGATGTATTAAGAGATGTTTTTTAACCGTTATTTTTCTTGGTGTAATATCAAAACATATCTCTATCCGTTCATGATCTGTACTGCTAATTTTTTAAAATCTATATATATCTGTACTGCTAACTTTTCATATGTATATATTTGTACTGCCAACTTTTCATTCTGCTGCTAACTTTGTATCTGTATACATCTGTACTACTAACTTTTTATTTGTATATATTATGGTTTTGGCATTCCCTCATTTACTAGGGAATCATTTTTTATAATTTATACTTCCCCCATAAATTTGTGTTCTTAGAATATAGGCATTAAGATATGTGATTTTATTATGTGTGTTCATGTATGGAGGAAAGTATTGTGTGGGTGTGTGTATGGGGGGGGGGGGGGGGAGCAAATGATGGGCTTATCTATCACATGACAAATGTTGCGAATACCCTGGGCTTCCAGAGTAACTAATGAGTGCCTGGAAAGGGCTAATGAAAACAGAAAATTGTATTCAGCCATAAGAAAGAGAGGCAGCATTCTGTGGTCATGTAATGAGAATAGAAGCAATGGAAAATATTACAATGGCTAGAAGGATCAGTGGTAGAACTGCATAGGCAGACCAAAAGGAAATAACAATGATGATGGGTGGCATGGAGGTATAACATGTGTAGAATTGATCCAGAACACCCAGCACCAAAATCTGTGGAGAGACATCATTGCTGTTTGTCAGGGCATTTGATGATGATGATGATTCAGGCTGTGAAAGAAACTCAGTGTTAGCCATGTTTCTACAAAATTCCCATTCTTGTCTTCATGTTCATAATCACAAATGCAATGTACCACTGTTTGTGATTTTTCAAATAAAATTAACCATATTTGTTCCTAACTAAACACTTCAGTGACATGTGACCTAATGTTTGGTGTTGCATATCTGAACGAACGAAAACCCACACACACGCGCACATACGCATGCATGCACAATCTCTCTCTCTCTCTCTCTGCGCCTCTCTCTCTATCTCTTACTTTAAAAACAGTACATCCTTCAAGCTGAATTGTACAACACATGTTCCCACAGTAATTTTAATTGTTTACCTACAGTAATTTTACACCGACTGTCCTGTCTTTTTGTTTACACAAAGTTGGTTTGGTCGTATGAATAGCAGCTGCTTCAGCTAATCTCATCCATTTTATGTGTTAAACAATACATGAAACACATTGTGTCTGTCACCCCAGTTCCAAAAGATGATGTGCTGTTGAACTACTCTTGTCCCTGGGAAGGTTAACCCGGTCAACAAATGCCCGCAGAAGTTGGATGTGTCGGCCTAACGGCGCAAGAACGCAGCTCTGCTGTAAACAGGCACAACGCAATCACGTCCGGAAAAAAACTCCGGATGAACGAAGAAGAAGAAGAACTACTCTTGTCATCAAATTTCTCATGAGAGCATTTTGTGAATTTATTTGATTTCTTTGTGACTAGATTGGCCTGGTCTTATTTCCTGTACATGTTTAATAGAACAGCTGCAGAGCTATTTAACAATTGTTATGCCATTTTCTTACCAACTGCTGAATTATTGTAAGAACATGTAATGATTCCAACAGAGTAGTGAATGTGGCTTATTTGATATGTTTATTGTTTTATTTTCATTTCTTCTTCAGTTCTTTTGTCAAGTCTCACCTTCTCTAAGAACTCTACAATTATTTGTTTGCCTTAACAATGACCTGTCTTCTTCTTCCTTTTCTTTCCATCTCCATCTGGAGCATAGGCCTTTAATCAACCCACACCAAGCCCTGGTACATGCTTGGCTGTATTTTGCAGCTATTTTTCTGCAGGACCAGGTAGCCAGTCTTACACCAACCCTCATTAGTTGCCCCTTATGACACGCATGCTAGGTTACAGTGATACATTTCTTTGCTTCCCTTATGGGACATAGTAACACATGGGCAAAGATGGGACCTGTACTTCTGTGTATCCACAAATCTAGATCCTCGATGTGATCGTCTGACTTGCTTACACTTCTGCAAGATTATTTATTCCAATTGTTTGTTTTACACACAAAATATGTTTTACAGATGTTCTATACGTTTTACTCCATGACTTTGACAGCCAACAGCCATGGTGGCTTAGAGGATATGAGACTCGCTGTTTCATAATTCTCTGTCATACCGAGAGTTCGACATCAATTATGGGTGGTCAGTGGACAATGAGCAAAGCTGAAAAATATCTGATGCTGTGGAAATGTGGTTTTTGAGGAGAATGCAAAGAATACCATGGACAGACAGAAAAACCAATGACCAAGTCCTACAAGAAACAAATGAAGATCGTAAACTGATTAGTCATTAGACGTAGACAGTCACAATATTTTGGTCACATTATGAGAAGAAATAAATTGGAGAACTTGGTGACAACTGGCAAGATTGAGAACTTGTCTACCTCTCGCTCACTTTTCAACCTTACTCTTCAGGATGGATTTTATCATCAGGGATACACAAAAACAAATTGTCCTTCCAGCAAAGCGCCCTGTGGACACGTAAAGCTGAGGAAGCAGTGTGGTCATCTGTCTGTCTTTGCCTGTGTTTATATACCTCTCTATATCGCTGCCTCTCTCTGCATGTCTGTCCCTATCAATCTTTGTCTGTCTGTCTCTGTGTTTATCTCTTTCTTTGTCTGTCTGTCTTTATCTCTGTGAAAGCAATAAGAAGTACCTTTATCATTTCTAACCATTATTTAATTCTAATACATTCCTTTTTTTTTTTGGTCCTCGTACTCCAATCCTATAATTTTTAAAATTTAATTGTAGTTTAGCATTTTATATTCATGTTGAAACTTAGTTCTTAATTTTTGTAGCTGTTGTTTTATTGTACTAGTGTCATGTGTGAACACCTTACCTGGCTTTGGTTTTATGGAAAAGGGAAAGAGATAGACCAAGGACAGTAGTTATAAATCAGGCAAGGTCCCATCTGTAAATGAAGTCATATATGAAGAAAAGAGCCGGTGCCAAAGTCAACTGATAATATACTCTGATGCACGTTTAGATGCCTGGCCACTTGACTTTGACTTTTGCCTGCATGCAGTCGGCCAATAGCAATGTTCCTTAAACTTATCGATAGAGACGCCATAAATGTCTGCTTGAAAATGTATTGAATTTGTATGTGTGTTGGCGTTATCTTTTTATAGGGTTTCAGTTGTGTTGTCAGTGAATTATGTTCACCTCAAATTTTGTTGCTTTCACGTGTGCGCATCATGAGCTGTGGTAAAAAATTGGGAAATAAATACTATTGACTACTGCATTTTAACAATTACAACAACGAACGCAATTCAGGTCAACACTCGCATTTGACACTGTAAAGAATATTTGAGGCTGGTTTTTATATACCCTAGCACCAAATTTTACTTACAAACTCATAAAAACACACCCTCGGATAGCTATGCATTTTTTTTTTTTAAACAGTATAGTTAGAATGGAATAAGATCAACCAGTGGCCAGAGCGTTCTAAGTGAGAACATCAGAACACAAGGCGAGAGGACGACCCAGAAAGATGGCGTGAAAGAGACATTGCATGAAGAAATCAAATATGAAGTTAGTACAAGCAACAAAAGTGAAACGCAGAAAATTATGTCTACCCCCTCTTTGTGGTGCTTCATGGCAAACGCAGTTAAAAAGTTTATTTTTAGACTTATTTTATTGTATGCTTATGTTTGGATCTGGTTTGTTGCTGGTGTTATATTTTATTCTGTACATTTTTGAACTTAGTATTTCATTTTGTAATTATTTTCCCCTAATATTTTCAATTTGAAACAAATTACTCCATTCCTTGGGGTGTTATTTTGTTTTTAATATTTATTTATGGGTCTAGTACATTGTTTGCAGTTAATTTACATTGATTTTAAAGGGAGTATAAACTATGGACATTGTATGCAAAGGGGGTAATTTTATAGAAACCATATGGAAAGGGAGTCAAACTGCATGGAAATTGTATGGAAGTGGGGTCATGCTGTATAGAAAGGGAGTTGAACTTACTGAAACTAAGAAATGGAAGTAAAAGTGTATGGGGGGGGGGGGGGGGGGAGGAGGAGGAGAGAGGAGGCAAACTATGGACAGGGGGATAAAATTGTATGAAGGGAAGTGAACCTTATGGAAACTATGAAATGGGGGTAAAAGTGTATGGAAGGTGGTCAAACTATGGAAAGGGGGATAAAAGTGTATGGAAGGGGGTCAAACTATGAAAAGGGGAATAAAAGTGTATGGAAGGGAGTCAAGCTATGGAAAGTGGGATAAAAGTGATAAATGGAAGGGGGTCAAAACTTTCTTTAGCATTTTACTAGCAAGGATGTTAGCAAAGTTGATAGGGAGCTACGCTGACCACGTCTCACTAAGAGAAAAGACTGGCTATTCCTTCCTGCACTCAGGCCTACAAAGTGTGAAGGACCTATCACATGACAGACTCACAGCAGGTTACTGGTGTGAGATATGTTTTGTTTGTAATATTTTACTGCTCAGGTTGTAGATTTAAATGATTCAGAAAGTGATGACATTAGTTCTCTATGTCGCTTCATAGTTTTGTGATAAGCGGACTGTCTTTGGCTACCAGATTAAAGGGTACTCTACTTAACATTTGTACTATTTTATTTGTCCCCCCTGATTTATAACTTCTTCTTCTTCTTCTGCGTTCATCTAGTTTTATTTTTTCGGGACGTGATTGCGTTGTGCCTGTTTACAGCAGAGCTATGTTCTTGCGCTGTTAGGCCGACACATCCGACTTCCGCTGGCATTTGTTGACCGGGTTAACCTTCCCGGGGGATTTATTAACTGTTTAGTATCACCTGATGGCAAGTGACTTGTGGAGCACAAGAATTGGAAGGTGCCTTGTGGAGAACAAGTAATTGGAAGGTGCCTTATGGAGAACAAGAATTAGAAGGTGCTTGTGGAGAACAAAAATTGAAAGGTGCCTTGTGGAGATTAAAACAAGAATTAGTACATGCCTTGCGGAGAACAAGAATTGGCAGGTGCCACAAGAATTGGAAGGTGCCTTGTGGAGAACAAGAATTGGCAGGTACCTTGTGGCAATTAGAACAAGAATTGGAAGGTGCCTTAAGTACTTAATTAAAAACACAATATACTCATGGGAAATGTATTTCTTATTCATTAACTCAACCATGAAATATGCAAGATATGAAAAACCATTTTATTAAACATTAACAGCTAAACCAATCATACAATTTGTAACTAAAACAGCAATGAATCCATGCAATAATATAGCCAATCAGCCATACAATTTGTAACTAAAACAGCAATGAATCCATGAAATCATATTTCAGCAAACAAGTTATTTTCTGTTTCATTCATTAGCTTGGAATTGTTGTCTCATCTCTATCTACAATGTTGTGTCTGTATAACTCCATTGTTTTTTTTTTTTAGTTCACTCAGTGGCCTATAGAGTTATCTTCCACTGTTGTTTCTCTAGGCCAGAAGGTTTGCCTAGATATGTCATCATATTCAGGATGGTCTTGGGGTATGTGTTCATCTGTCTGCAGCATCAATCTGCACGTGCACATAGCAGTCCCCATTGCATCCCAATGTTCTCATGAAAAGCTCTAGCCGCTGGCTGATCTTGTCCCATTCTAGCTAAATGTCTGAACCATTTAATTCTGTGGTGTTCTATAAAATCAGTAATCTGTGTTATCCCTAAACTTGTTCTTAGTTTCTCATTTGTCTCTCTATCTCTTATGCATCTCATCTGCCAGGTGTTCACAGCTTCAGACATTCCATCACTCTATGGGGTAAACTCTGCTGCTTCATCCATGTCTACACACTAAAGCTTTTCCTCGGACACATCTTTGCTGCTGTCAGATTGTTCTCAGCTTGTCATCCAGGTCTTGCATACAGCAGTACAAGTTCTATGTTGCATTTTAACTTGTTTTCATTGTGACTGACAGCTTGTTTTTAAGTGTATTTTGTTATGTGGCAAAAAGCCCGAAATGTACAAATGTTATATAGACTCAACTGTCCACAAGTGGACGGCTCGATCTCCGCCAACAGCCAAAATGGGAAGGTGCAGATGCCAGGACAGTCCGTAGGCAACTTTCAGGTTAGTATTGACATGCAGCTGGGGAGTGAGAATAATACCCTGAGATCAGCATTAATATGTATAATCAAGCCCATTAACAGTGCAGAAAGATGAGAAACAGATAAGAGACATTAAAATAGGAACACAAGAGGAGCTTTTGGGGATTTAGTTGTGGAAGTTAAACTTAGCACCCAATTTAAAATGTTTAACAACTCTAGTGTTAAATCGGTGCTACTGAATGGGTCAAAAACATGAAGAATGACTAAAAGAATTTCAATTAACTTACTGGCACCTTGCTGCCTTGACAGCTGATAGTTTGTAAAATAACACAAAGCCTGGGCTGAGTTTAGAGACCATGTGTTGCCCATGCAACATGATCCCTCTCAGCCTGCCTGGTTTACTCCAGAGGAAAGGTAACACCAATACTTCTGGAACAAGACAAGCTGCCGGATCAGCAAAGCAATGCTCTGTCCGCATATCGGAGGTTCGATCCTAAACCAGTTACCGACCAAGGCTTAGAGCCTGGTCTGCCCTGCTGTGACATTTAGTCTTTAGGTTGCATTTTCTCACACTAGGGTAAGACTTGTACCCTCCCAATTGCACTCCTCAGCCCGAAGCCATTGGCACAATGTGGGGTGTTGGGTTTGGTGAGCACCGCCCAACATTCAGTGCTAACAAAAAGTAGGTACTACTGTCTACTGTCATACAGTAGCTCAGTTATATCTAATATTTAACACCCACAATTAACTACAAACATTCATAAATTGATGCCTGAGCAGGGACTTGAAGTATAACTCTGAGAAAACCTGAGGATGTTGTAACTACTTTATTCTTCTTCTTTCGTTCGCTTGAAATATGTCTATAACTGTAGTTTTGTCTCTTGTACGAATTTAACTGTCTTTTTTAGTTCACACAGTGGTCCATAGAGTTTATCTTCCACTGTTGTCTCTCTAGGCCAGAAGGTTTGCTGTCTGCGACGCCAATGCACATGGCTGTTTCACCAATCTTGAATTTTGTATACATGTGGTTGCGCAATCTATTGTGTCCTGTTTGCAGAATAATGACTTGTTCTGGTCTGTCCATAACATGGTAGTCATCTTGAGCAGGTTTTGGTGGCTTTCTGTCTGATTTGATCATTCATTTCTTTTGGTGGTATGTAATGGGCACATCAGGCTGTTCTTCTTTGGCTCCTTCCTTAGCCAATGATCAGCTCTGTCAGTTTCCGGGTACCCCACAGTGGGATGGTATCCACTGTATGGTGACCTTATGCTGACTGCTAAGTTCAGAAAGTAGTGTCCTTGTACTGGCAATTTCCCAGATAGGAGCGCCTAGAGTACTGATTTTGCATCTGTCAATAGCACCACAGGTTGTGTACCATTGCTGGTATTTAGTAGTTTCTCTGCTGCTATGTTGATTGCCTCAATTTCAGCATCGTAGTTATGGCAGTACCTTCTTGTTGGTACTCTGGCCGTGTCCCTAGTATTATTTGGGTATTCTATGTACACTCCCGCTCCTCCATTTCGAACAGCATTTTGTGCTGACCCATCTGTGTAGACTCAGATCCAGAGGTCCTGTGGGTATTCTTTATCAAGGAAGCTGAGAGTGGCTGTTCTGCGCTGCACATTGTTCTGTCCTTCCTTGTCAAATATTCCTCTCACTTTTGTCTGGATTTGTAATGATAGTCTATGTTCATCTTTCCATGGAGTTTGCTCTGGAATAGTTGTCAGGGGGATACCAACTGTGGGCAGATCGGTGGTTTCTCTGCAGAGTCGTTTGGCCTGGTGGATAAAACTACTTCTTTTCAACCGCCCCATAGCTAGGTTTTCAAAATGTTCTTCATAGTGTGGCCTGGCAAGCTGAGAAACTTTTCTGCTTGTATTAGCGTTTTCGTATCTCTGCGCTCTCTCAGTGCTTGTGTCCTCCCCATCTTCTTAATTTCCACTATAGGGGTTGATCTCATCCCTCCTGTGGTGACTCTAAGTGCTTGATTTTGCACCTTGTCCAGCTCTTGTAGTGTGGTGTTTGATGCCAAACACTACGCAGTTGACCCGTATTCCAGGTGTGGTCGTATGCTGTTGATAAACTTTACTAAGTATTTTCCCACTGGCTCCCCATGTGGTCCCACTTAGCTTTCTCAGGATGGCTATTTTCCTTCTGGCTTTTGCTACTGCTTTATTGATGTGCTTTCTCTATGTCAGCCTGCCATCAAATGTTACTCCAAGGTATGTTGGTTCTTTATCTTCTCTTAGGGGTGTTCCATTTATCTGGATGATCCCTGCCTTTTGTTTTGGAGAGAGGGTAAATAGAGTGGTGCTGCACTTGTCAGTGTTTTTGCTGACACACCATCTATTTGCCCATGCAACAAATGTATCTACAGCTCTTTGTAGCAATCTGGTGGCCACTGATGCAATTTCATTTGTGCTCTCCATAGAACCAGGTCATCGGCGTACATTGTCGCTTTAATTCCATGCGGTAGATTAGCATTGCAACTTTAATTCCATGCGGTAGATTAGCAACAAGATCATTGATGAAGATTAGAAAAAGTGTGGGGGACAAGACTCTGCCCTGGGGAACACCGTGACGCAGTAGTACTTTCTTGCTCTTGAGTCCGTCCATCTGTACTCAGGCTCTTCTGTTGTGCAAGTAATCTTTCACCCATTTGTACATTCTTCCATTGACTTTGCAGTTTCTCAGTTTCTTCATCAGACCTTCTTTCCAGACTTTGTCAAAGCCTTTCTTCTGATCTATCCATGCCGCAAGCACCAGCTTCTTCTCTTGGAATGCATCCTCAATTTCTTGAGAGAGGTAGGTTGTCTGATCTTCCGTACAGTAGCACTGCCTAAAGCCAGCCTGCTGTGGCACAAGGATGTTTTTACTTTCAATGTACCACTGCAGTCTGTGATTGATGATGCGCTTCAGTGTTTTGCAGAGACAGCTGGTGAGGCTAACAGGTCTGTAGCTAGAGGCAATGGAACTATCTTTCCCTGATTTTAGGAGGGGTATCATGATTGCTTCTCTCCAGGCTTGTGGAACACTGCCTAAGGTCGCTGATTGTGAGGGTGCCTCCAGAACCTTATGTACCATTTCCTTCTGTCCTGTATGTTGCCGTTTCTCTCAAATTTCTTGTTGTTTCTCTGGACTAATTCTGATATTATCTTGTGCGAATGAGTCCGCAAAATGGTCAGCAGCTTGCTTTCTTGTTAAGATGTTTCAATCTTTATGTAGTGCAATTTTTGAGTTTCTCCCTGTGCCCTCATCGTTAAGTTGTTTTATTAGCTTCCACAATTTCCTTGTGTCTCTTTCAAAGTTCGGAGACTCCGTTTTCTCCTGACAGCTTTTCCATCTAGCCTGCAGCTTGGCCCTTTGAAATTTGGCTTTTGCATGCTGGAATTTATTGTGGTGCTCTTGGCTGGGTGTGGCCTCTGCTTGCTTTCTACACACTTCCACATCGTTATGCAACTGTTCCAGTTCACTACTCCAGTAGGGTTTATATTGTTTACGAGCTCCTCTTGGTACTGTTTCTCGCGCTGCCTGTAGTATGCATTTCCCAAACTCTTCAACTACTTTATTTATGTCTTTCTCTGTGTTCAGATTTCTAAAAAGTATGCTGGTGCGATGCTTGTACATTGCCCAGTCTGCTTTCTTGTAGTTCCACCTCGAGAGGGTGTTTCTTTCACTTACAATCTCATTTTCTATGGTTAGAAAGACTGGCCGATGGTCGCTGCCAACAAGTTGTTTCCCAACAATTCTTTTAATGTTCCACTCCAGGTCTGGTGAATGAAAAGCCAGGTCACGTGTAGTTGTAGTGTGCCATGATCTCGAGTAGAAAGTATGTGGGTCGGGCGGCTTAGTTAATTAAGATGAATCTATTATCCTGCCAGTCTTCCAGTCTCTCTCCTCTCTGGTCCATGTGATCATAGCCCCAGCTCTGCGAGTGGCTGTTGAAATCGCCACACACAATCATTATTTCTTTTAATGGTAGTGTGTCCAATGCCTGTGGGTGTTCACTTGGACAGTAGTAATTGATCAGATGTAGGTCTGTATTGCCTGTCTTAAGTTTAAGTGTCTGATACTCAGCCCCTTCCATGTAGACTTCGGTTTGGGAAGCAGTGATGTTATTTTTTACAAGGGTCAGTATCCCACCTTTTCTCCTGTCCTTTCGGTCAGATCAATAACACTGGTAGCCTCTGATTTTGAAGGCTATATTTTCGTTGAGGTGAGTTACGCTTACATACGCTTACTTTTTCTTGGTCCAAGATGTTTTCTAATTCTATTTTTTTGTTGCTGACTCCCTCCACATTCCAGTGCATTATTTTAAGTCTTTGTTTAGTATAGCCAGCCGTTCTATTCTCAGGTCCCCTGGCTCCACAGGACATCTGAGAAGGACCTCCAGTAGTTGTGGTTGGACCCTTTCGAGACATAGGGCCCGGCATTGCACCTGCCTGGGGGTCCAAAGCAGGGCGAGCACCATAACATTTAGCAGTAGTCGACATATTCCATTTTGCGTAATTGCGTTGCATCCTGATTTCTGTGGTGCGCCTCCTGGCTGGTTGCCTCCGTCTTCAACACCTTTCCTTTGCTAGAGCAGACTGTGGTCTCATTCAAGTTTAGATGTGTATGCGCGCACAAACGTATCTGCGCATGCACGTACATGCATACACATCTAGAGCATACTGGTTATTTTTTGGCGCCAGAAACTCGCCGTCGCCCCTTCTCCTGTTAGTTTAAACAGTTCCACCATGTGAAGGCCAGGAATTGGACTTTTGCTGCAGAAGTTATGTATTCACGAGCCATTGGGGTATTTAAGCAAGGTTGGGTGCTCACCCCAACACTGCGCCCCGGCTACATACAGCAACATTTGGAACCATGTTGTAACTAGAAACTCCCTAAACCGGAACCCACAAGAACAAAATAATGGGAGACCTAAAAAAATATGAAGAGAATTAAAGACAGGCAGACAACTATATGAGGGCATGGAGGGAGCTGCAGGAGTTAGCCAATGATAGAACGGCAGGCAGGGGCGTGGGTTGGTTGAGGGCCTATGCTCCAATGGGGGACAAAGAGCAAAAGAAAAAGACTATGGGACTTTAACATATAGATGGATTTACTATGTGAATTTACCATATAGGTGGGTTCACTATGTGACCTTACCATATAGGTGGGTCACTGTGGCTTTACCATATAAGTGGGTTCACTATGTGATCTTACCATATAGGTGGGTTCACTTTGTGACTTTACCATATAGGTGGGTTCACTATGTGACTTTACCATATAGGTGGATCACTGTGGCTTTACCATATAAGTGGGTTCACTATGTGATCTTACCATATAGGTAGGTTCACTTTGTGACTTTACCGAATAGGTGGTTCACTATGTGACTTTACCATATAGGTGGGTTCACTATGTGACCTAACCATAAAGGTGGGTCACTGTGACTTTACCATATGAGTGGGTTTACTATGGCTCTTTAAAATACGAGTGAGTTTTTTACAGGACTCTTAACACATAAATGAGTTCACTATGGGACTTCACCATTTAAGTGGGCTCACTATGAGACTTTACCTATCATGTTGGTCATCATTCGCACTGCGAGCGCTAACAAGTCAAGTCGCAATATTCTGTCAAGAAGCCTGATCAGCGGGAAAATGTCACGTGGAAAATCCAACAACAAGAAACACGCTGTTGCCAAGATGTGCAGCGTGGGAGCCGACAAGAAGAAGAAGAACGTCGAGAGCCCACCTGCTAGCTGCATCAAAGTGCCTGATACTACACCGATTACTGAAGCTACTACGAGGGAGAAGATTGACAGCCCAACACAGTCAAGAACCAAGACAGCAGAGAAGGAGGAGAAAGACACCAGAGTCGGAAACACCGACTCAAAAACAGTCCGATGGGTTGTCAAGCGGATTCCTGTGGAGCTGACAGATGAAGAAATCCTGAAGCAGCTACGTGAAGAGAATCTTCACATCCGATTCTTGAAGGCGGAGCGGCTTCCTCACCTACTCCAAGATACCTACAACCTTGGCAGTAGGTGACATCGGAGGGCAGCGAAATGCCGACCACAGTATCATTCAACAAGAGAATGCAGCAACCAGAGAGATTCATCCCAAGAATCACGCAATGTTCCAGATGTCAGAAGGCCGGCCACAGCAGAGCTACGTGTCGCAGTAATACGGAAATCTGCCGATACTGCGCCGATCACCACGCCTTCAAGGAGTGTCCGCTGGCCAAGCTGGACACGGACTTCCGAGCACCCTAACAACAAAAGAAAGTGCGCCAACTGCCTGGGCAAACATGGAGCAAGATACCTGGGCTGTCCGTACCTGCAAAGACACAGAGACGTCTTAAAGATCGCCATCATCACAAAGACACCATTCAAGGAAGCAATGCAGGAGGGGCGAGACAGCCACGGGTATAGCACAAGCTGAAAGAGATCAACTTCAAAAGCAGATAGACGAGTTGAAGAAACAAATCACGGCACTGCTGACGACGACCCCGACCTGCGATAATGAGAAGCTGCTGGCCGTCATGAAAGAAATCCAGCACAACTTCAAACAAGAGATGGAGCGCTTGGCCGAGATGAAGAAGGAGAACGAAGAAATCCTACAAATGATCAAGGCCGAAAGAGAATTGCTTAGAGCTGAAATGGAACTCTCTCAAAACAAACCAACAGAAGCCATACAAGAACTCACAGAGAAACCGCAAGATGAAAACCAAGAGACCGAACCTGAACCACAAGCTACAGCCAGCAGCCCAGCCGCGATACCCGAGGCAGACAAAGAGAAACCAATATCTCGCCAGACATCCGAAGAAAACCGAGAAGGGCACCCGGATGACGGCACGGAGAGACCACAATCTACCTTGGAGAGCCTACGGGCAAGTCAAAGACTGGAGGCACTCAGGCGCAAGGAATTCAAAAGGTGTTGGATTGAAAGAGAAAAGAAAAAACCCAAGAAATACAGGTTACCGGTAGATTACCCAACTACAATTCTTGGAACAGGGATACCGACTACTCGTACTACATAGAAGACGGAGAGAGAAAGCTATATCTGTCCGCGGAGGAAAAACGCGAATGGCAGAAGCTAAAACTCGAAGATGAAAAAAAATACAAGAAATACAAGGAAAATAGCAACAGTCGAAAAGCTCCTACAGAAAATACACAACAAAGAAGACTAAAAGACCTAATAAAAAGTCCTTTTAAGGACTGCAACCAGTCAAACCAGGAGCCTGCGCCAACAAAGAAAACAACAAGAGGAAACATGCACTAAGGACAGCCGCCGACCGATCCCACAGCTGGAGTGGGATAACGAAAAGTCCTTATAAGGACTGCAGCCAGTCAAGCCAGATGAGCCAGGAGCCTACACCAACAAAGAAAACCACAAGCAAAGACGAGCACAAAGGATAGCCGCCGACCACTGCTGACGTCACAGACACAAACGCTACATAACCAGTCCGAGATAGGACTCACAAGACAAGAATTAGGGTGAATAAACCCACAAAAACCACGTACCTCAACAATAACCACAGATGATGAAGCAGGTTAGACGAGGTCGAATTTGGAATTTTTGTTTTTGAATTGGAATCGGAATCGAAGCGTGTATGTTTCATTCTATTCTATTCTACAGATTCGAACTTTACCTATGTGGGTTCACTGTGGGACATTAACATATAAGTGGGTTCACTATGGGACTTCAACATATAAATGAGTTTACTATGGGACTTTAGATTGTATGGGGTATATGCCATGGTGTTTTAACATATCAGTGAGTTCACCAGGTTTTATGCGCTAATCATAAGAGGATTTATGTAATCTAGTTAATCAAAACAAAACCAATATTTTGTCAGTTCTCTCCCGAACAACAAACCATGACTGCATCACCTCTCTCCCAAACAAACCATGACAGCATCAACTCTCTCCCAAACAACAAACCATGACTGCATCAACTATCTCCCAAACAACAAACCATGACTGCATCAACTCTCTCCCAAACAACAAACCATGACAGCATCAACTCTCTCCCAAACAACAAACCATGACTGCATCAACTCTCTCCCAAACAACAAACCATGACAGCATCAACTCTCTCCCAAACAACAAACCATGACTGCATCAACTCTCTCCCAAACAACAAACCATGACAGCATCAGCTCTCTCCCAAACAACAAACCATGACTGCATCAACTCTCTCCCAAACAACAAACCATGACTGCATCAACTCTCTCCCAAACAACAAACCATGACTGCATCAGCTCTCTCCCAAACAACAAACCATGACTGCATCAACTCTCTCCCAAACAACAAACCATGACAGCATCAGCTCTCTCCCAAACAACAAGCCATGACTGCATCAACTCTCTCCCAAACAACAAACCAATGACAGCATCAACTCTCTCCCAAACAACAAACTATGACTGCATCAACTCTCTCCCAAACAACAAACCATGACTGCATCAGCTCTCTCCCAAACAACAAACCATGACTGCATCAACTCTCTCCCAAACAACAAACCATGACTGCATCAACTCTCTCCCAAACAACAAACCATGTCTGCATCAACTCTCTCCCAAACAACAAACCATGACTGCATCAACTCTCTCCCAAACAAACCATGACAGCATCAGCTCTCTCCCAAACAACAAACCATGACTGCATCAACTCTCTCCCAAACAACAAACCATGACTGCATCAACTCTCTCCTAAACAACAAACCATGACTGCATCAACTCTCTCCCAAACAACAAACCAAGACAGCATCAGCTCTCTCCCAAACAACAAACCATGACTGCATCAACTCTCTCCCAAACAACAAACCATGACTGCATCAACTCTCTCCCAAACAACAAACCATGACTGCATCAACTCTCTCCCAAACAACAAACCATGACAGCATCAGCTCTCTCCCAAACAACAAACCATGACTGCATCAACTCTCTCCCAAACAACAAACCATGACAGCATCAGCTCTCTCCCAAACAACAAACCATGACTGCATCAACTCTCTCCCAAACAACAAACCATGACAGCATCAACTCTCTCCCAAACAACAAACCATGACTGCATCAACTCTCTCCCAAACAACAAACCATGACTGCATCAGCTCTCTCCCAAACAAACCATGACAGCATCAGCTCTCTCCCAAACAACAAACCATGACTGCATCAACTCTCTCCCAAACAACAAACCATGACTGCATCAACTCTCTCCCAAACAACAAACCATGACTGCATCAGCTCTCTCCCAAACAACAAACCATGACAGCATCAGCTCTCTCCCAAACAACAAACCATGACTGCATCAACTCTCTCCCAAACAATACACTGCAACGTACAAACCACATTTTTAAAAAACTCTTTCCCAAATGACGAACCATGATTTTGTCAATTCTATTCCAACAAGAAACCATGATTTTGTCAGCTCTCCCCTAAACAATAAACCATTATTTTATCAATTCTCTAACACAGTGGTTCTCAACCGGTGGGGAATTCCCCCCAGGGGAGAATTTTAGGGTTTCCAGGGGGGGAATGAATACCATTTCAAAATCGCGTTAATACAAGAACCGATTACTTGATATTGTTTTTCCCTTCATACTTTACAGTTATGTACGTCTCATCCTTCTAAAATTCATTTTATTAAGTAAGTAGACCCACAAATCATGTTTTATGTGGATGTCTAGACTTGTTTTAGTATATGCTATTAAATTTACCTTCCATTCCATTTACACGTATACTGTGTAGGGGTGGGGGGATTTTTAGATAGGAAATATGAAAAGAAAGGGGGGGGGGGAGAGAATGACGTTCTGAAAATATGGTGAAGGGGGGCACGGGCCAAATTTTTGATAGGAAGGGGGGAATGACGTTCTGAAAATATGGTGAAGGGGGGAACGGGCCAAAAAAGGTTGAGAACCACTGCTCTAACACATCACAAACCATATTTCTGCCAACTCTCTTCAAAGAATTTCAGCAATCTAATAACAGTAACTGGGGGACTTGAAAACTCATGATCTACCTTGTGGATAACAGAAGCTGGAGAACCCTGCCCATGAAAACTAGCACTCTGGTACATTCTAATGTGGGGTATTTCTTAATGAAGTGTTTTACCTGGATATTTGGACTTTGTGTCCATTTTCTCTTAAGAAGAACTTTGAGCCAATGTAGATATGGCTTCTAAGATGCATGTTGTAAACAACTTGAACAGCCAGAGTAACCAACAAAGAGTGTCTAGAGAAGACTAATGAAAGAACAGTGTACACAAATTAAAAAGCAGACAAACAATGTTGCTTGGTCATGTCATGAAAAGAGAAGCATTGGAGGTTGTGTAATAAGAAGGGAAGCACCAGAAAATGTGACAACATGAAAGACAGGTGGTAGGAGAAGTAGAGGCAGACTAAGGGCAATAATACTGGACGGACAGATGGTGGCATGGAGAAATATCATCAACATAATAGAGGTCAGCATGGCCAAATGGAGAAGGGAGCTCACTCTTAAATTTCTGGTTTGCTGATGCCGGGGTAGCAGGCTCAACCCCTACACCAGTCAGTTGGACTAAAATGTTGACATCTCATTCTTGACTGGGAGACGTAAATTACAAGTACTTCGAAAGTCGTGTGGATTCACCTGATGGTGAGGGACACTGGTAATAAGAAAAGCTAATCCACACGCAAATATCAGTCTAATCCACACGCAAATATCAGTCTAATCCACACGCAAATATCAGTCTAATCCACACGCAAATATCAGTCTAATCCACACGCAAATATCAGTCTAATCCACACGCAAATATCAGTCTAATCCACACGCAAATATCAGTCTAATCCACACGCAAATATCAGTCTAATCCACACGCAAATATCAGTCTAATCCACACGCAAATATCAGTCTAATCCACACGCAAATATCAGTCTAATCCACACGCAAATATCAGTCTAATCCACACGCAAATATCAGTCTAATCCACACGCAAATATCAGTCTAATCCACACGCAAATATCAGTCTAATCCACACGCAAATATCAGTCTAATCCACACGCAAATATCAGTCTAATCACACGCAAATATCAGTCTAATCCACACGCAAATATCAGTCTAATCCACACGCAAATATCAGTCTAATCCACACGCAAATATCAGTCTAATCCACACGCAAATATCAGTCTAATCCACACGCAAATATCAGTCTAATCCACACGCAAATATCAGTCTAATCCACACGCAAATATCAGTCTAATCCACACACAAATATCGGTCTAATCCACACACAAATATCGGTCTAATCCACACACAAATATCGGTCTAATCCACACACAAATATCGGTCTAATCCACACGCAAATATCGGTCTAATCCACACGCAAATATCAGTCTAATCCACACGCAAATATCAGTCTAATCCACACGCAAATATCAGTCTAATCCACACGCAAATATCAGTCTAATCCACACGCAAATATCAGTCTAATCCACACGCAAATATCAGTCTAATCCACACGCAAATATCAGTCTAATCCACACGCAAATATCAGTCTAATCCACACGCAAATATCAGTCTAATCCACACGCAAATATCAGTCTAATCCACACGCAAATATCAGTCTAATCCACACGCAAATATCAGTCGAATCCACACGCAAATATCAGTCTAATCCACACGCAAATATCAGTCTAATCCACACGCAAATATCAGTCTAATCCACACGCAAATATCAGTCCAATGCACTCCCTAGTAGCAGTATGTATGTGGACTACGCTTGAGTTGAAAGCGAGCGAACATTTTTTAAAAAATAACATAATAGATCCAGAACACCAGGAACCGAGATCTGTGGACATGATGATGTGGATTTTGGTTGGGTATATGATGATGATGATGATGATTTCCCCTGAGAACAAAACCCAAATTGAAGGCCAGGGATACGGAACAAATCTCATACCTGCTGGTGTCGGGTGTTGAAAACCTTCAACTCTCTCCCTGGCCGGCCACATGTTGCCAGGAGAGATTCATGACACCGTGACCATCGAAACAGGCAGGCACCATCGCTGTGGGCTTGACGTCTTTCGATCGGGAGGCTGGATATAGGGGGATGGTGATTCAATGTGTGAATGTTTGATTAAAATGTTGTTATTTAATTGAGAGGGAAAGAGAGGGGAGAGACTGACAGAGACAGACAGACAGGGACAGAGACAGAAATAGGGAAAGAGAGATACAGAGACCGACACACAGACTTGCAGACAGAAAGAGAGGCAGATATAGAAAGATATATAAACAAACAGGCAAAGATAGACAGAGAGAGATAACCACAGAGATAGATAGAGACCGACAAAGAAAGAGAGGCAGACAGGGATAGACATGCAGACAGAGAAAGGCAGAGGTATAGAGCGAAGGCAAAGATAGGCAGAGAAATAACCAGAGATAGAAAGAGATATAAAGAGATAGACAGGGATAGACACAGAGATAATCATAGAAAAAGAGACAGGAAGAGAAAGAGAAATACAGATAGAAATAGCCAGACGGATAGACAAAGACAGATAGAAATAAACAGAAACAGAAACATTGATAGAGAGACAGGCAGAGAGAGATGGATAGAGACAGACATGCAGAGAAAGATAAACAAAGACAACAGAAACAGAGAGACAGACAGACAGCATATTATCTAGTCGTGATATCACATCGTCCTTCCCTTGTGTCCCCACAAACCAGCACAGCAATAGCCAGTCTCCCAATGGTGTCTACATCAACACTGGGCTATCTACTTAATTTGAATTTCTCAATGGCTGCTGGTACCATGTTATCCATATACAGGCTGGCCCTAACATTTCACAATTTACAGTGCAAAACACACCCTGCATACTTGGTCCTAGCAATATGAGATGCTCTTTCCCTCGCTATCTTTCCTTTGAATATGGCAATTATGCGCTAATTGGGTTGGCTACATAGCAAAACAATCAAGTTTTAAAAAAAGATTTATCTAGGGGTTGAGCTTGAACCACTGTGTTGTAGAGCCACTGCACTACCAGATATGTGACCGTGGTTCTTCTTCTTCGTCTTCTTCTTCTGCGTTCATCTAGAGATTTTTTTTCGGACGTGATTGCGTTGTGCCTGTTTACAGCAGAGCTGCGTTCGTGTGCATTTAGGCCGACACATCCGACTTCTGCGGGCATTTGTTGACCAGGTTAACCTTCCCGGGTGACCGTGGTTCTAAAGTGTATAGCCTGAAGATTAATCAAAAGAGATGAATGTAGCTAGCAATGTGTGGCTGCACTGCCAGAAAACCAGTTGGCTCAGACTTTGTTTCAAGTTGTGCAGCTAGAAATAGACTGGACCACTGCAATCTGTCCAAGCGGGAAGCCAAACCCAGTGGCATACTTGGCGGTGTTGAAGTTGGATGTAGTGTTTGAATGACACAAGTAATGCAGCTGTGCTGGTGTTGAGTGTGTTGTTTGAAAGATGCAAATAATGCATGAAAAGCACAAATGCCGCATCTGTGCAGTAATTGGACACAACACAAGCTATGAAAGAGAAAGAAAAGATAATTTGAAAAATGTATCATCCATAACATATACCCAGTATGTGTATTACCTGGACACAGATACATTAAACACCATCCACTCAGACCCAGCAACGGCTCCGACTAGAAGATGGTTATGCCTTGACCAATCAGCAGACAGCAGTGGCGTCTGCCCACAGGACAAGCTCATGATTGGCTGTTGGTTGTGTAGGGATAAAAACCGAATGTTGCCATCTTTCTGGGCAACCATCAACTGTGAAGATGTGATTAGAAAAGAGTTATCATGTTATTAAATTTATACAATCTTCATAATACTTTCTAATAAGGAGAGGAGAGTGACAGGCTTGCAGATAGGGCTACTGTGGAAGGCAGATGAGCCATGGACCAGGCAGACATTCTGAAAGCTCTACGAGAAGTATGTCATTTACGAGAACCAAGCGATGTCTAGGAATCTACAACCATGGTCAGGTTGCGAGAACAGCAAGTTAAAAGAGGTGTGGCCAAACAAGAACACTACGCAGGAAGCCAAAGAAGAGTAATAAACCAACACAGAACTGGTGTCGTGAGCTGCTACACGCTGCGGGATTTGCTGAGAAGGGGATCCGAGCACTTATCTACTGAATGGTTTAATGTGCAATGAGGATGATCTGTCGACTAACTAATTAACTATGTCTAATAAACCAGGAGAGAGACAGCATGGCTGACTGACTATGATATTAGGAATTGCAATTGGAACCACTGTACAGGAATTATACATTTTGCATATCCTTTACATGGCTTAGCAGTCAACCTTAGCATTTTGTGGCTGTTTGTGATTCCTGGGCAAGTTTATGTTCAGTAGTTTGCCAATGCTTTCTGAACGATCAAAACTCATACCACTGTATGGAACTGAATGTGGTATACGGAAATACGAATTGCACTCATAACCCCTTTGCCACAGAGCAGGTTTTAGGTAGCTTACGTAGACAAAAACAGTTGACGTGGTTGAAAGAATAAGAGAGCACACTCTTACACTTCTGTGATGGTGAGGGAAGCAGTTCAATCTCTGCACCGGCATTAAGTTCAGACTTAAACATTGACTTCTCGTTTAGAAAGCAATGGCAAATTACTGATCATATAATTGCCAAGAAAATCAACCTGGGGGTTGATGGCAACTTTCTGCAAAGGACATGCAACAACATGTAGACAAAGGTCAGGAAACAGATACAGATATCAAACCGAGACTACAAAAAATAAGGAGATTTCACAACACTAGGAAACTTGTGAAAGTCCAAAGAAATTAAAACTAGTACTAAATTTAGAATATTTAAACTCTAACGTTAAACCAGTGTGGCTATATGGATCAAAAGCAGGGAGAATTACAAATACACTACAAACACTCATTAAATGCAACTTGCACAGAATAGAAGGATTCAAATGGTATGGCAAAATCACTCTCAGGAGAACAGGGAAAGAACTAGACATAGTTAGTTAGTTAGTCGACAGATCATCCTCATTGCACATCGAACCATTCAGTCCATAAGTGCTCGGATCCCCTCCTCAGCAAATCCCGCAGCGTGTAGCGGCTAACGACACCAGTTCTGTGTTGGTTTATCAATCTTCTTTGGCTTCCTGCGTAGTGTTCTTGTTTGGCCACCCCTCTTTTAATTTGCTGTTCTCGCAGTCTGGCCATGGTTGTAGATTCACAGTCATCACTTGGTTCACGCAAGAGTCTTACTTCTCGTAGAGCATTCAGAATGTCAGCCTGGTCCATGGCGCGTCTGCCCTCCACAGTAGCCTTACCTGCGAGCTTGTCAGCCCGCTCATTTCCTTGTACTCCCGCATGCCCTGGCACGAAGATGAAACTAATCATTGTCAGCCGAGACCGCTCCAGAGGCAGCAACCATTCTCTTCGGATCGACCCCTCCTCTATCCTCTTGATCATGTTCATTGAGTCGCTAAGGAAACATAGCCCTAGTGAATGTCTGTGTCTCGAGCCATGTTATTGCTTTACTTACTGCCATGACTTCCATAGTCAGGCTACTTGTGGTTTCAGTGAAAGCACCAGAGTCCTCCTTCACAATTCTCCCTCCGGCCCGAGCTGTAAAGGCCCATGAGCTTCTCACATGTCGGACGACCGACCCATCTGTGTAGATGACCGCATCACCGTCTAGCGAATTCTCGAAAATCAACGCTTGTACTTCAGCCTCCACAGCAGCCGGATTTTCTTGTCTGCATTTTCTATCTAGTTGGATGCAAACTGAAAAGGATGTGCAGAAATCTGTTGGCACTTGCACCCACTCCTCGCCAGGTTCTAAGTCCTCAAGTGAACACACCTGTTGAAGAATGTCTTCGGCTTGACCCATCCACGACCGTCCTCTTTTTAACCTGCTGCCCTTCACCTTCATAATTTCACTATGCAGTGGATGTTGTGTGTTTGCGTTAACTCTGAGGTAGGCGCGTGCCCTGCAAACTTGTATTCTCTCTTCAATAGTTGGAAAATCAAGAAGGTAGCGCATCGCCCTGCATGCTGTATCTCTTGTACATCCAAGAATAATGCGCATAGCTTCATTCTGTATCCTTTCCATCCTTTCTATCTGCTTACGGCTGAGAGTCAGGATTGCCATTGCATACTCCAAAACAGACATGACCAGCCCCTCGTACAGAAGACATAGATGGCGCTGCTCACAGTTTGCTGCCGCCATCACCCGCATCGCAGCCAAACCCCGCTTGGCCTTTGTTATCACCTGGTCTATGTGCTCATTATAAGCAAGGCTTCGATCAAACCGTATCCCCAGGTAATTCATTGCCTGCGTTCTTTCCACCGTCTCTGAACACAGCATTACAGTTGGTGTTGGAGTGTTGACAATATGATTATTCAACGAGAACCAAGTCACTGTTGCCTTTGTTGGGTTGACCATTGCCCCAGCTTCATCACACCAAGTACTTATGCGATTGAGTTTGGTTTGTAGTTCTACAGCAACCTGCTCTCTATCCTTACCCTGACGATACACTAAAACATCATCGGCATATGACAATGTCCTGCCAGGTCCAGTGATCTGCTCACTGGTGATTCTCACTGTGTAGGCGTTGAACAGTACCGGAGATAATGGTGATCCCTGTGGTAGGCCAGGATATATTGTTGTTGGTTCCGAAGTCCAACTGCCACATCTAAAAACTACTTTCCGTTGGAAGAGGGCTGCAGCGATCCAACTAAGGAGGAATGGACTTACTTTTAGTTCAAGAAGCTGAAGCATTAAACAATCCAATGGTACTCTGTTGTATGCGTCCTCAAGATCAATCGCTGCAGCAAAGGTTTCAATGCCTGAGTGAAAACCTTCATAGACATCATGGGCAAAGACTGCTGCATTGGTCCAGGTTTCTCTTTTTGGACGGTACCCATCCAGGGTAGGTGGGAAAACACCTTGCCTCTCTAGCTGGCTTGATATTTTCCTGGCAATTACCTTCTCCAGCAGCTTGCCTATTGTATTCTGCATGGTTATAATTCGATATCCCTGAATTTTTGTGTGGTCTTTGTTAGGCTTCGGCAAGGGAATCAGATAGCTGTGTAACCACTCCTCCTTGATGCTAGCACTCTCTATACTGTTGTTGTACATGTCTGCTAGTTTCTCTAGCTCATTGTCGGTACACCTATTGATGTCGTATCTTATGCCATCAGGTCCTGGAGCACTGTTTTTTGATTGTCGAAGTACAGCCTTGATTTCTTTCACTGTCACTGTGTCTTCATCCGAAGTGTTCTGGGCCTTGCACCTGTCTGAGGTGACCTCCTTGGCCAGATTTCGGCCCCCCAAGTCTGTCTGGTTGCTCTGCTCTAGATAGCGTTCAAAGAGGGCTTTGCCCTTGTCCTTCGTCAGTCCTCTGCCAGATGAGGTCAGCACCTTGGAAGTCAGAAATGCTCTTATTCTTGACTACACCACTCATGCTTTTATGTAGTCGCCAGAACAATTTCAGTGACTTGTCTGTGCTTACTCTTTGACACACCTCTGCCCATTTTTCGCTTTTAACCACCTTGACCAGTTTTTTTAAATGGCTTACTTTTGTGTGCATCTCTCTTTCTAAGTGCATGCAGGGACTAGGATGACCAGCTCTGTTCTTCTTGGCATTTTGCCATCTCCTTACAGCACTACGCTTATCCACCCAAGCCTTTCTCCACCTCGAAATTCCACCAAGGTGGCTGCTCCCAGCTTTTTTTCCTGCCCTGAAGCTTTCTGCGCTTGTCACGTCTTATTTCACTCACCACATCTTGCCCTGTACTGTCATACTGGAAAGTCTTTACCTTTAGCTTGTGCTGCCATTGAACTAGACATAGTTCAATGAATCAAGAGGTGTGAGAAAGGTGCTGGCACTAGGTAGGATACATTGAGAAACCCTGAGAATAGTGTAACTTGAAAGTCCTTTCAGTGGAACCCACAGCTAAAAACACAAAGAAGAGGCCTAGAAACAGAGATGAGTAATATGGGGAGGATGTGGTCTCAGCTATAGGAGGTAGCAAAAGGTGGGTTTGGCGTGAACTGCTTGATGACCTATGCCCCTATATGGAATAAAGGTCAGCAAAAAAAATCTGGGGGTAACATGGCTGAGAGGTTTTGCTAATGGGGATTTTTTGTAGGAACCGTTGTTTTCTAATGATATCACACTTTACCCTGATCTCTATCAAATGCATAGTCTTGTCAGACAAGGGAGAAAAACAGGCGGTACAGAGTTTGAGTTGCAAACTTTAAAAATCAAATAGCAACTGAAAAATCGCAAACAATAGGCCATGACTTCACTGCCATTGTCAGGAATGAGGGAGGCGTGGAACTTAAGAACAGGTAGAGACCATTATATTGGATGGAATGTGAACCAAATACATGCCCAAGTCAGATAAACTGACTTCTGAGAGGTGCATAACCCTAGGAAGAGGACAGAAGTAGGAGTAGAAGATGGTGAAGAAGGACAATCTACTTATTCTGTGTTTCTGCACAAAATAATCACGAACAGGTTAACAATTTTGTAGAACATTTACACCACTTTACCTACTGTCTTTTTCTTAAGAAACAACTGGACATCATATAATCTTCTCTTTGAGTGGGCTGCATTTTCAAATGCCATGGGGAAAAAAAGGTCAGCATAGATGAATGGATAAGAGCGCATGTTCTTAAACATCCGGTGTGCTGATGCTGAGGTAGTGGGTTCAATCCTTACACCGGTCAGTTGGACTAACATCTTGACTTCTCGTCCTTGAGTTGGGGATGTAAAATACAAGTACCTCAGAAGTCAGAGTGGTTTTGCCTGATGGCGAGGGACACTGGTAATAGGGAAAGCTAATCCACGTCCACACACAAAATTCACTCCAATGCCACTCGAGGTAGTGTGTATGTGCTGAATTCAGTGATGGTCACTATCAGGTTTCAATACCCCACCACTACAAGTACTCTAACCAATACATGACTACGATGCTCACACTCACCTTGTAGGCTTCATCATTATGCCAGCAGACAGCCATGCCAGGCGAGGTCAGCTGGAACAACGACTCCTGCTGACCATCGGCAACTGACCACACACGACATGTCAGGTCATCCCCTGTACTGGCCAGCAGAGTTCCTTCGCTGGGGTCAAAGGTTAGTGCGTTAACAAATCCTTTATGACCTGACAACACCTGCACACAAAAAAAAAAGCAGAAAATATTTTACAGTTAACCCTTTACAGGGCATAGCGGCCATTACCGGCCGATCGCTTAAAACGAGCGTAGCGTCCGATTCCGGCCGATACTATTATGCATTGTAAAAACGCGATCTCTCGGCTTTCCGACACTTCCGACGGCTACTTTCACTTTCGCCGATAGCTTGACAACGTGGCCGCCATTTGTAAACGCTCTACAATGAATTTGAACGGACTTTTTTTGATAGTTTTCGGGATTTTTACGCTGTTTTTCAAAATGGATTTCGGCGATTCTTCAAGTGATAGCCGAGATTTCGCTCTGTTCAATTTAAATGACATTAAAGGGCACGAAGTTGATTATTAATCGGAGCTAGATATCAGTGCAAAGCGTTACTTTGCATTAGCAGTTGTGAGTCGGACTTTAAAGAAAGTGATTATGATTCTGAAAATGTGTTTGTAAATTGCCGTATAGATGACGGAAAATCACAAACAACATGCCGTATTTCGTAAATATTTGTGTTCATATATGGATTACCGGCAACAATCACATGAGTAACATATTCTGCATGCTTTTCCCTTCATTGTGTTGTTTATTTAACTAAAATCGGTTGACTAACACCTTATTTGTGATGTTTTTACTAACACGACCCGAAATTTTACAGAACCTGAAAAAATCTTGCCCGTTCAGGGCTACAAAACGGACAAGCGTCTGCCCTGTAAAGGGTTAATTGCAATCCTTTATAGGATGTCAGTCAACCCCAGCATTTTTTGGCTGTTTACAATTTTTTTGGTAAGTTTATGTTCAGTAGTGTGCCATTACTTTCTGAACAATGGGTACTCATACCACTGTATGAAAACCAAGCACAAGGCTTCCAAATAGTCCACAGCTGTGTTTCGAACATGGTATGGGAGATTGCAAATTGTGTTCACAAGTATAAAACTTATTTTTTTTAAAATTAATGTACCCAGCTCTAGATAGTGGTGGAACTCCGCCAGAGGGAACATCACTTCCTTTGCCTGGAACTCTGGGATACGATTCCAGCATCACTATAAAAACAAATGGCGGACAGAATCAGTCTCTCTCACCATGCTCTTTTAGGATCTTCTCGATCCCAATAAAGGCCTGTTTTGGATCTATTCAATCACTCGACAGGCATGGACGCCTCACTAGTTTATTTGGTGGTGAGAGGGTCTGATTCTTCCTGCTGTTTGATTTTATAGTGATGCTGGAATCATATCCCAGAGTTCCCCGCAAACGGAGTGGTGCTCCCTCTGGTGGAATTCCACCACTATCTAGAGCCGGGTACATTAAGTAAACATCCCATTTACACGACTAAAACACATTGGACACAAGGTGCTGGACCTATATTTATATAGACCAATCAGCACTTGGTGGACGATGTGCTCAGTATGGCTCCAGCCGCTTGACTTCCCAAGACATTTCCCGGTACCCATTGTAGGCTGGGTCCACTCGGGAGCCCAGGTCAATGTGTGAAAATACTCACATGACACCTTAAGCAAGTGTTTATTTCAACAATTTTTTTAAAAATAAGAAAAGAAACAAAGAAATTTAGAGGTAAAACATAATTTATGACCATCTCCCACATTAAAGGAGGAAACCATGGCCACACAGTGGTTAGCACTCATGACTGTTGGTTTGTGTTCAAATCCCAACCCAGGCAGATCTATTTGTAATTGACCCAGCCTGTAATGGGTACCAAGATAATACTATGGGAAGTAAATCTGACCGGCGTGACATCACCCCTCAAGTGCTGATTGGTCTATGACAATACAAGGCCAGCAACATATGGCATTGGCAAAATGGTTAGAGAAGGAATTGTACCCACGGGTAGCCAGAGCCCATTACTGGGATGAAATCTGTCTAGATGAAGCGAACGTACCACAAATGCATGTCTAAGACGGACTCACTGATCTTTGAGGTGTGTAACCAGGTGTCAAGCATTCTCCTCAACAGAGGAACAAATAACAAATAAACAAATGAAAACAGATTTATGAGTGAACTAAGCCAACACCTAATGGGAGTGTTGATGTTATAGCTAGGAATGCCAATAGTTTGAGCGCCATCGAACGAGGATTCAATCCCAGCTCTTATCGTTTGTGGCAGAAGGGAAATGCTGACCACCTATTCCTCCATGCAGCCAAGCCTAAACATGTGACTGTCCTAACAGTTCATATATCCACATCAGATTCCTGTTTAAACAACACCTCAATACATGTTTGTATGAAACTAAACATGACTGTCTTAACAGTTCATATATCCACATCAGATTCCTGTTTTGGGACCTTTTGTTTAAACAACACCTCAATACATGTTTGCATGAAACAACCTGGTAGAAGAGTGAAACGGCACTGTTACCTTAACTGAGTGCGTCATATTCAGGTCAGTGGAGAAAATTTTGAGCGTCCTATCATCTGTTGCCGCAGCAAAGCTGGAATAAACAGGTATATATTTTCTTAGCTATACATCACACCAAATCATGACACCAACCAGGAGTAAAAAAACAACAATGGCAATGTGATTGCATTGAATAGTTAGTCGCGGTTCCAAGTTCACGGCAAAGAGTCGTCCCCATAATGCCCTGTTCATGTGCCAGTGAATATCACACAAAATGCTTCTCACTGCCCCATGTTAAAAGTTAAATGGAAATGGGTCTCGACAAACCAAAAGCCCGTACAGATATACTATGCATAAGGCCTCTGCCATCATGCCAACACAAACGTCTGCTACGAAAAATACAGTTCATCGTGGATGGATGCGACAGTCACTAGAAAACCAGCAGCCACACATTACTGCATAAGGCAAGCCCAGTTAGTGTTGAATAATGAAGACACAAACAATTGGTTGCCCAATTGATTGCCTGACATATTTTGGTGCATCTCGTCAGGTGCATACTGCAGAAGCCACTCAATATAAAACAAAGGACAACAATGAATTTTACAAGCTAAAATAACATAACACACATATTTGGCTTTAATTTAAACAGTCTATCACAGTAATGTTTAACTAACAATCATGTCATTTTCTTTACTCATCTGTTTCTTGCAGAACTGTCTCATTCATTTTTCTGTCCGTCAATGGCTTTCTTTGCATTTTCCTGAGAAACTACATTTCCACGACCACCAGATTTTTCACTGTTATATAGTCCACGCTCTACATGCATACAACAGCATAGGTTCTATATAACAATAGGTACTAGGTCAGAAGAAAAGTCTCTATACCAACTTAAAAAGCTGAAATGAACATTTAAAAAACAGTACATGACTTCACAGACTGAATCATACAGTGGAGGACACAACCATACCCGAGTATCTTTGGCAACACCTGCAGGAATGTCTGTGGAGACAGACTGAATCATGCAACCAGTGGAGGACACAAACATACCTGAGTATCTTCGGCAACACTTGCAGGGATGTCTGCGGACTCCAGGCTATGGCCAGGGTGTTGCAGTTGGTGGAAAAGTCCCGCAGGCGTGTAAACTCTATGCCTTTTGTGATTTTTGCATCTTCCTCCTGAAAATAAAGAAATAGTTTCTACTTCTGTCATCTCCCAATGCAGCATAGCCCCCCACCCAACCAACTCAGGCCAAGCCCTTTGTAGACTTGTTCATCATGACTGGCTGGACTGTACAAAGTTTTCTAGAGGATGAGGTAGCCAGTCTGGCACCAACCCTCCTTTATTGCCTTTTATGGCATGCATTATACTGGGTGTTTGTAGTCTCACTAGACTTTGTATGTAGGTCAAATTTGAAAAATGAAGTACATGATGTCATCAAAAAATGTGCTAACAAATGTAAATATTGAGCACAACCCACTACTGGCAACGCTGATCATATTCTGGTATGAACCTAAGGCCTATCCACGTCAATATGGAAGCACTATACTCGAGTTTCGCTCTCGTTTGAGCTCATCAGTAGTGCATATCCCTGACCGGATCCAGAAACAAGCCCGGATCACTGGCGTGTGAAGCGGGTGTGTAACCACGCGGCACACGCTGGACACGCAAAATTATCATAACAGAATATCACAACGTTACCCATCGTAGGCTATGCTCAAGATTGCCCAATCGCCGTGACTAACGTCCGTCAATCGATGTGGACTTGAACGATCAGGACTTCTCACTGGCAAGGAACACCAGGCTTGTGTACTGTAAGTAGTTATAGACTATTAGTAACAGTGGGTAGTTACTTGTGCAACTTGTGTATTCTGTATGATGCCACAGAATCAAGGAATAAACACCGATTAGCGGTAATATGTGCACTATTGCTAGACAGTTGGTGGGATGGTTATGCCCAGGACACTGAAAGGCTAGATGCTGGTGGGGCATGATGGCGACCACGGTAAGGACTGTGGTGTAATAAAGTGTACATATACTCTAAGGACACGTTATGAACTTGTGTTGTGTGCACGAAAGATTCATACAAAGAGCAAGCGAGCCTGTTGTGATATTTCTAGAATCTTCTAAATCCTAGACACAAAACCAGGAGGTCGGACATGATGTGTGAGTTCCGGCTCTTGGCAACTATGGAGCACATTTGTTGATGATGTCACATACTTCATTTTTCATATTTGTTCTACATACAAAGTGTAGTGAGACTTTACAAACACACTGTAGTTATCAGTGTTGTTATTCTTTGTTTAACTAATAAACCACTGTAACACATGGCCAAATGGATCAGAGCATTTGCTGATGCCAAGGCAGCGGGTTCAACCCCTACACCGGTTAGTTGTTCTAAAATGATTACTTCTAATCCTTGATTTGGGGACGTAAGTTACAAGTATCTCGGAAGTTGGAGTGGGTTCCACTGATAATGAGAGACACTTGTAGTAGGGATGTTTTTTTTAAAAAGTTTTTAGTCGACGGATCAACATCACGGCACACAGGTGCAACCCATAAGTGCTCCGTTCTACTCCTAACTCAAGTCTGAGTCCAGAGAATCTCAACTCAGTGCACAAACTCTGTAGCACCGGCGAGGATCTTGAAATATTTTGGGTAAATTTTTAACTCAAAATTTTGCCTGGGCAGCACCGTTAGGCTACTCTTTTTCGATTTCCAACTGCCCAAGGATTTTCTACGTTCACAACAATACACACGAGCATTTGATCTCACTACCCAGAGAGCAGGGGAAATTTTGTTACTAGAAGTCCTCATCTGGGCTTGAACCTGGGACCTCCAGCACTCGAGGCAGACACCATACCTTGAGACCACTCAGCCCCCCCCCCCCCTTGTAATAGGGAAAGCTAATCCACATGCATGCCGGCTTCGTGGCTTAGAGGTTATGACTTTTCTCCGTAATCTCGTATACTCTCGTCAGGTAACGTGATGACGGTTCAAATCAGCAGTGGTTCGAATCGCATCGGTAACTTACGGGGTATGTGAGCCGGCCGCTCAGAAAGCAATGGCAAACTACTGAGCGTAATCTTGCCAAGAGATCAACATACAGCTGAAAGATGCTGGTGTTGACAGCTAAGTCCTGTAAAGGATATGCTAATTAAAAAAAAAAAAAAAAAAAAATCCACATGCAAAAATCAGTCCTGTGCACTAAAGTAGTAGCGAGTGTATAGATTACGCTGAAGTTCAAAGAGAGTGGGCGCATACACACTCACAAAACATAAACAATATTAATAACCTTTTTAATTAATATCTGACCATGAGTTAAATGTGCAATATCAGCAGAAAATGTACAGCTGTGCAGCCTGGTACACCTTGTGTGTGCGTGCCAGTTTACTGATGTAGTCTTCTTTTACAAGTTTCAAAATGAATCCTAAAAGTGTATCTTTTGTTTCACAGGTAGAATCAATTTCCTCCCAGGTTATGTCTATACTTGTCACAGTCTAGACTCTCACCTTTTGGTTTGATATTCTAGCAGTCCAGTTACAGATTAACAGTCATTGTTTTTTGTGTGTGTGTGCACTCTCACTCGCTTTGAACTCAAGCATATGCCATACACACTACTTCTAGTAGCACTGGAGTGAATTTTATGTGTAAATGTGGATTAGCTTTCCCTATTATCAGTGTCTCTCGCCATCATGCGAACCCACTCCGACTTCTGAGGTACTTGTAATTTACGTGAGTTTGTGATTGTGAGGAAGTATATGTGTATGAGAGGGAGTGTGTATTTGTGTGTTATTGAGTGGGTACAGTTTGGGTAAATGATGTATGTATGCAGGATTGTACGTGTGTGTTTATGAATGTGTACGTGTACGTGTCTGCCAGCCTGCCTGTCTCATAACATGGTAATATACATAGCTTATATTTACAACATTCATTTGATGTTTTTTTTTCTATGTGACAGTAACATTCACAATGAAGAACAAACGATGAGAGACTGGAAGGGCTGAATGCAAGACGGGCCAGCAAGCCCAATTTGTGACCCTTTGAAAATAAAGTATGCTCGTTCGTTCATCCCCAAGTCAAGGATGAGAAGTCTACACTTTGTTACCTGTCCAGTGTAGGGGTTAAACCCCTTACCTCGGCATCAGCACACCAGATGTTTAAGAACACATGTTCTTATCCATTCAGCGATACTGAGCTACAGTCATTGCTTGAACTGTTTACCTGTCCTGTCTCTCAAAGGGCATCCTTCTTCTTCTTCTGCGTTCATCTGGAATCTGAATATTATTTTAGACGTAATTGTGTTGTGCCAGTTTACACCAGAGCTGTGATACTTGAATGAGCCTTTTGGCTCACACATCCGACTTCTGTGGGTGTTTGTTGACCGGGTTAACCTTCCCAGGTAAAGGGCATTCAATATATCAGCCTGGTCCATTGCTCGTCTACTTTCTACAGTACTCGGCTAAATTTTTCTGTGACATTCTGCATATGAGCCATATCTTACACACAAATAAAAGGCAATGATAAACTAGCATGAAAGTGGACAAAGAACATTAAAGATAGATTGGACATGAAAATGCAAGAGATAGGTATACTAGTTTGTGATGACAGTGACTGGCAGCAAACGAACTGCTTAATGGAAACTATATATTCACATTTTATGTATTCACATTTCATGTATTCACATATATGACATTCACATTTCACTTATTCACATATATGACATTCACATTTCATTTATTCACATATAACATATACAGATTCACATTTCAAAAGCATTCATTCTTTCTTCAGTCCATTATTGTAATACCTACACATTCAATACTTTTAACAGTATAATTTAACCCCCAACTCCCAATTGTCCTTTACAGTATGTCACAGTCAACCCCAGCATTTTTGGCTGTTTGTGATTTCTTGGCAGTTTACGTTCAGTAGTTTGTCATTGCTTTCTGAACGAGTGGCACTCATACCATTCTATAAAAATCAGCGCAAGGCAGTCATCTTCCAATTGCCCGTAGCTGTGTTTTTAATGCGGTATGCAGGATTACTAACTGCGTTCATAACAACTAAACAATTATGAATACAGAATTATGTATGTTAAGAAATAGAGAACAACATCCAACAAGAAGTGACACATGTGGCTCAAATCAAACAAGAGGCGGAGGGAATATTAAATGCCATACAATCACAAAGTGAACAACTAGAAAACAAGGTGGAAAGGCACGTCGAGAGAATAAGGGGCCTCGTCAACCACCACAGACCTGGCAATATTTATTAGTTGCCAGAAGCTGATATTTGAGTGGGGGAGGATCTTATCATCATGGAACTGTCTGGAGTGCAAAGATGATACTCCAGTAGATTAACTAACTAATTGCTAGACAGCAGAACAGGTTATATAACATTTCATTTCAGTATTCTTTTCCATACATTCAATGATGGAAGTGTCTATTCATACCTGGAGTATGTATAAACTATTCATTTATTCAAACCTCAGCTATGTATAAATTATCCGTTTATTCATAGCTGAACTATCGCGTGATTTTTCCCGGTCCCGGAAACCCCGGCTGGTCACGTGACGTTTCCTTGGCGATAATTTCCTTCCTGCGGTTTCTCTTCATGCAAACGATACTGAGCGTACTTCAAAAAATGGCATTAGAGAAAGAAGCCTTGTTTTCAAGTTACCAGGAGTTTCAGGTTATTCTTAAAAATGGGCATGGCCTACGATGGGTAGCGTTGTGATGTTCTGTTGTGATAATTTGGTGTGTCCAGTGGTTACACACCCGCTTCACACGCGTGATCCGGGACTGTTTCCGGATCCGGTCAGGGATATGCACTACTGACGAGCTCAAATGAGGGCGAAACTCGAGTATAGTGCTTCCATATTGACGTGGATAGGCCTTAGGTTCATACCAGAATGTGATCAGCGTTGCCAGTAGTGGGTTGTGCTCAATATTTATATTCTTAAAAAGCACGAAGACGAGTGTGGTGTGATTTTCTTTTCTCCTAAGATTTAAATTTCATAATTAATAATTTATAACTTCTTCATGTTATTTTACAGCATTTTTTTTTTCATATTTAGTAATCTGTTTTTTTCTCTTTCTTTTCAGGTCTTGTTTCTGAAACACATGATAATTTGTTTCATTTTTTATTTGCTTGGCCTATCTAGTACTTCTACTGTCTTAATTTAATCTCTGTGACACATCTTCAATTTGTCCAATGATTTGATATCATCAATTAAAGTTAGTTGCATATCATATCCTTTACGTAGCTGTCAACTACAGCATTTTTTTGGCTGTTGGTGATTCCTTAGCAAGTTTAAGTTCAGTAATTTGTCACTGCTTTCTGAACGATGGGTACTCATAACTCATACCATTGTATGGAAACCACCGCAAGACGGTCTGCTTCCAAATATCCCGCAGCTGTGTTTCGAATGGAACACGGTATGATGAGGTAACGTGTTCCATCGTGCCATTACCCAAAGTTAAAACGAAAATCATGTACGGAGTTGTGCCACCAACGAAAATCTCGTCCCGAAAAACGTTCTCTAATTTACCATGCATTCTTTCGACGTCATTCATTCATTCATATCTCACGTGACAAGAACCTACGTCATCCTGGGTTTTACAGGAAAGGTTTGCTTAATATTCCGTGCACGGCGATTGGTTGAAATCATCATGACCTTTTATACTTACCATAATTAATTATTTTTTGGGCTGTTTATAGAAAATCACCAATTATAGATGTATTTTTGAATTCTGCATACAATTTTAAATATATCTGGAAAGTTTCACCGCCGACTTTGCTTAACCCTTTACAGGGCAGAGCGGCATTAAGGGCCGATCGCTTAAACGTGCATAGCGGCCATTTACATGCGATACTATTATGCATTGTAAAAATGCGATCTCTCGGCTTTCCGACACTTCCGACGGCTACTTTCGCTTTCGCTGACAGCTTGACAACGTGGCCGCCATTTGTAAACGCGATAGTATGAATTTGAACGGACTTTTACTGACTTTTTTTGATAGTTTTCGGGATTTTTACGCTGTTTTTCAAAATGGATTTCGGCGATTCTTCAAGTGATAGCCGAGATTTTGCTAGGTTCAATTTAAATGACATTAAAGGGCACGAAGTTGACTATTAATCGGAGCTAGATATCAGTGCAAAGCGTTACTTTGCATTAGCAGTCTGAGTCGGACTTTAAAGAAAGTGATTATGATTCTGAAAATGTGTTTGTAAATTGCCGTATAGATGACGGAAAATCACAAACAACATGCTGTATTTCGTAAATATTTGTGTTCATATATGGATTACCAACAACAATCACGTGAGTAACATATTCTGCATGCTTTTCCCTTCCTTGTGTTGTTTATTTAACTAAAATCGGTTGACTAACACCTTATTTGTGATGTTTTTACTAACGCGACCCGAAATTTTACCAAACCTGAAAAAATCTTGCCCGTTCAGGGTTAAAAAACGGACAAGCGTCTGCCCTGTAAAGGGTTAAATTGTTGAGAAAAACATTTTCTGCGAAGGCATGTTTTCGTTCTTTGTGCATATTGATCCAACTGGCATGTACACTTTGTAACACTATTCTGGCGCTGTGTAAAGAAAATCATCAATTAATTAAAGATGTATTTTTGAACTTTGCCTACAATTTAATTTTCTGTAAAGTTTCATTGCCGACTTTGCTCCGGCATGATCATTGATATGACTGCCCCTAGATATTTATTTGAAGTTATTGACTTGGTGAAGAATTTTCACTTTTACTGTTCAGTTATCTCATGTCATATGTTAGTGTTATACTTTGGCTGAAGTTTGCAACTCAACAATTCAATGAATCAACAACAATCCATTACCTGAAACTTGCACAAAAAGACAGATATTCCCGAAGATGTCCCAGCCGCTAACAACTGGCAAGACCATTCGAAAGGAGAAAACTCTACACAGTGAACAGTGTCTGAGCACGGTATTGTGTATGTACTGTCTGCTTTATCTTCCTTCATACTTGTAGAAATATTAATGCCACAAAACTGATTCTCTTGTCAAACTTCAGCGCGGACTTCGTAGTTTGGTTAAATGGATTTCTGTTTTTTCAACCGACCGGAACAGGAAATGTAGAAACCCCCCCCCCCCCCCCCAAAAAAAAACGTCCGGACTGTCAAAGTAACTAAACAACTGTATAAGACTAGAACCTTGCCGTCTTGACAAACAATAGTTTGTAAAACGGAGTTATATTGCTCCATAACACAAAGCCTGGGCTGAGTTTATATACCATGTGTTGCCCATGCAACATGATCCCTCCCTCAGCCTGCCTACTTTACCCCAGAGGAAAAGTAACGCCAATGCGTCTGGAACAAAACAAGCTGCCGGTGCCGGATTAGCAAAGCAATGCTCTAACTGTTCCGCCTGTCGGAGCTTCGATCCTAGACCAGTTACTGACCAAGGCTTAGGGACTGGTCTACTCTGCCATGACATTTAGTCTTTATGTTGCATTTACTCGTACTAGGGTAAGGCTTGTACCCTCCCAATTGCACTTCTCCGCCCGAAGCCGTTGGCACAATATGGTGTGTCGGGTTTGGTGAGCGCCGCCCAACATTCGGCGCTACCAATACCAGAAAGCAGGTAGTACCGTCTACTGTCATACGGTAACTCATGTCATAAGCCATATCTGACTAAGACCTTGTGCTAATGTATGCTATACTGTCAGGTGAATGCTTCAAGTGTGCTAAAGTCTACGCTATATTGTCAGATGAATGCTACATTTGTGCTGAGTCTATGCTATATTGTCAGGTGACTGCTACACTTGTGCTAACGTATATGGTATATGCTAAACAATTGTATAATATACATAAATATTAAATGTGTATATAAAGAAATAAAGCAGAACATCCAACAAGATGTGGTATACATGACTCAAATCAAGCAAGAGATCGAGGAAATATTATCAATAACATCATCCAGTGCCTTGCCGGCTAGCGTGGGCGATCATGCGTCTCCACAAATTGCGATCTCCGTCGTGGACCAGTTCGTGTGTTGAGTCCCTTCCGTGCCATGACATAAGACTGTCAAGAATCTCCTCACGCTGTCTTCCTCTGTCTCTCTTTCCACACATCTTTCCGGTTGTCACAACATGTTCCAGTTTTTGTATTCTCATAATGTGGCCAAAAATCGATGATTGCCTCTTTCTGATGTTTGTGAGTCTTTGCGACTCAGCTTACCTCAAAACGTCCAAATAGCTTATGTTGGCTGTCCAATTAATTTCAGAATTCTTCTATAAAACTACATCTTCAAGGCCTCCCTGGATTGTTTCGCTCTGTTTACTAATTAGGAAATATTAAACGCCATAAAATCAGAAAAAGAACAACTCAAGAACGAACGATGGATAAGTCAAAATATCACAAACAGAAGCCAGTAATGCACCATAAAGCATAGCAAGAACCACGACGCACCAAAGACCACCGATAAATCTGAAACGAAAACGTCCCAAGAATTAATTTTAGTTAGTTAGTTAGTTAGTTAGTCGACAGATCATCCTCATTGCACATAGAACCATTCAGTCCATAAGTGCTCGGATCCCCTCCTCGGCAAATCCCGCAGCGTGTAGCGGCTAACGACGCCAGTTCTGTGTTGGTTTATCAATCTTCTTTGGCTTCCTGTGTATTGTTCTTGTTTGGCCACCCCTCTTTTAATTTGCTGTTCTCGCAGTCTGGCCATGGTTGTAGATTCACATTCATCACTTGGTTCACGCAAGTCTTACTTCTCGTAGAGCATTCAGAATGTCAGCCTGGTCCATGGCGCGTCCGCCCTCCACAGTAGCCTTCACCTGCGAGCTTGTCAGCCCGCTCATTTCCTTGTACTCCCGCATGCCCTGGCACGAAGATGAAAATAATCTTTGTCAGCCGAGACTGCTCCAGAGGCAGCAACCATTCTCTTCGGATCGACCCCTCCTCTATCCTCTTGATCATGTTCATTGAGTCGCTAAGGAAACATGCCCTAGTGAATGTCTGTGTCTCGAGCCATGTTATTGCTTTACTTACTGCCATGACTTCCATAGTCAGGCTACTTGTGGTTTCAGTGAAAGCACCAGAGTCCTCCTTCACAATTCTCCCTCCGGCCCGAGCAGTAAAGGCCCATGAGCTTCTCACATGTCGGACGACCGACCCATCTGTGTAGATGACCGCATCACCGTCTAGCGAATTCTCGAAAATCAACGCTTGTACTTCAGCCTCCACAGCAGCCGGATTTTCTTGTCTGCATTTTCTATCTAGTTGGATGCAAACTGAAAAGGATGTGCAGAAATCTGTTGGCACTTGCACCCACTCCTCGCCAGGTTCTAAGTCCTCAAGTGAACACACCTGTTGAAGAATGTCTTCGGCTTGACCCATCCACGACCGTCCTCTTTTTAACCTGCTGCCCTTCACCTTCATAATTTCACTATGCAGTGGATATTGTGTGTTTGCGTTAACTCTGAGGTAGGCGCGTGCCCTGCAAACTTGTATTCTCTCTTCAATGGTTGGAAAATCAAGAAGGTAGCGCATCGCCCTGCATGTTGTATCTCTTGTACATCCAAGAATAATGCGCATAACTTCATTCTGTATCCTTTCCATCCTTTCTATCTGCTTACGGCTGAGAGTCAGGATTGCCATTGCATACTCCAAAACAGACATGACCAGCCCCTCGTACAGAAGACATAGATGGCGCTGCTCACAGTTTGCTGCCGCCATCACCCGCATCGCAGCCAAACCCCGCTTGGCCTTTGTTATCACCTGGTCTATGTGCTCATTATAAGCAAGGCTTCGATCAAACCGTATCCCCAGGTAATTCATTGCCTGCGTTCTTTCCACCGTCTCTGAACACAGCATTACAGTTGGTGTTGGAGTGTTAACAATATGATTATTCAACGAGAACCAAGTCACTGTTGCCTTTGTTGGGTTGACCATTGCCCCAGCTTCATCACACCAAGTACTTATGCGTGTGAGTTCGGTTTGTAGTTCCACAGCAACCTGCTCTCTATCCTTACCCTGACGATACACTAAAACATCATCGATTAATCCAACTTAATTTTAAAAGATGAGACTGATTATACAGACAATGCTGGCTGGCACCTGGCCGTCTTGACAAACGATAGTTTGTTATATAATATTGTGCTTTAAAAATGGTATAATGGCTTCAACCCATGGATGTAGCGAATGTGACTGATCAGGCCAACTAGCTCTGTGAATGTTCGCTCCCAATGAATGCATGTGAACACATGGTCATTTCCGCCATCAAGCACCATCTGACGTCTCACACGCTCAGTGTGTGACCCATCTGCACTCATTTTCTCCTTTGTCTTTATTGCATTTCTGACCTTTGCCCCTTATGCAACACGATCAGCGGCGACTTGCTCCTAAGGTGCAATATCAATCATATATCAATCATGTCCGACTCACGCACATCTATGTATCATAGTAGAGGCCGACTCCGAGTTCTTTTAACCATCTGTAATTCACCAAAAAACAGTGTCAATATGTCCTTTGGTATTCTACCATCATCCATCCTCCTAATGTGTCCTATCCATCTAAGTCTACGAAGACTGGGCATAGAACAAACCGTCACACAAAACTATCTTTCCAATACTTCAGTATTTGAGATTTTGTCTTGTCACTTAATACCAAGTATTCTTCGCAGCCACTGCATATGAAAGTTGTTTAAACGTGTCTCTTGGTGCGAGTAAGTTGACCAGGCTTCACTGCCATAAGGTGGAGTACTAAAAACATAGACTTGATAGACTAGGACTTTTGTTTTGGCAGTAAACGATGCATAAACAAACAACAACAACAAAACTGAGAAGAAGAAAAAGAATAGATTCCGGGGGAAAAAAAACGAACTCAAGTGGAGGTCAGCATGGCCGCATAGACTCGTTCTTAAACATCATGTTTGCTGATGTCGAAATAGTGGGTTCAACCCCTAATCCCGTCATTTGAACTAAAATGTTGACTTCTCGTCCTTGACTTGGGGACGTAAATTACAAATACCTCTGAAGTAGGAGTGGGTTTGCCTGATGGCAAGTTAGTTAGTCAACAGATCATCCTCATTGCACATTGAACCATTCAGTCCATAAGTGTTCCGATCACCTCCTCAGCAAATCCTGCAGCGTGTAGCGGCTCACGACACCAGTTCTGTGTTGGTTTATTACTCTTCTTTGGCTTCCTGCGTAGTGTTCTTGTTTGGCCACATCTCTTTTAACTTGCTGTTCTCGCAGTCTGACCATGGTTGTATAGTGCATTTACATTTGGTTGCCTCCGTATAAAAATCCATATCTCAGTAACCAACTGAGGGAAAATGATGAGATTTAGCATATAGCCTTATCATTATGTCCACCTAACAAAAAAATTTTTGTTCCGGAGAGTGTACTAGCAGATTTCAATGTTTATTTATATGCGGTATATAATTTACGGGTCACGGAATAAGTCCATAAATCAGCGTTCAATGTTGAATATTCTCCGTGCTTCACGGGATTGGCCTTATAGCAAGAACTCCACCCTGTTTAAACTGGGAGTGTTCAGAAGTGTCGACAATGTGGGTTCTTTCATGAATCCTGATTATAATTTTTTTTTAAAATCTTATCACTTATCACTAACATTGGAATGTGTGAAAAGGGTTAAATGGTGTGGTTCGTGGTAGGTCCGCAAAGAGGGGATAAAAAGATGTGGCTGGGAAAATTACGGGGAGTTGAGTTTTTGGAGCGAGACAGTAGAGGTCTGAGTATTGAGTCTTGGGCTGAGGTGTGTGAGACACCAGTCAAGCGAGTGGACTTTGTTGAGTGGTTCTAACCGGCTGTTGGAGAGCAGGGCGTAACTGTCTATGTGCACTAGTTGAAGGAGGCCTAGAGAAAGCAATGTTATAGAGAAAGTAATTCCTAACGATGGCGGATTATGTATACTAAACTTCCTGGAATAATGTTCTACATGTCACTGTGTTCGTCTATGATTAAACGAATTTGTGTGCGCAACATAAGTTTTTCTCCAGTGACTCATAGCTGTTGATTCAAGTAATGATGTGTGTTGTTATACCCGTGGCTGAGCCATCCTGCAATACTCAGTGATATTTGGAAATTATCGGGACATTAGACAACGGCCAATCTGAATCTGTTACCGGGGATTGTGACAATGACCAAAGAAAGCCGTTTGTTTCATTCTTATCGTTGAATATAATGTTCTAATTAAAATATCTGCTGCAACAGAGGGAAAATTCATCATCACACAAGTTATCAAGAAACCACAAAGACACTGATCTCAGATATAACACAGACAACGACGACCGGTAGAATTAGATCTAAGTTTTTTTTTTCTTTTCTTTTCGTACGCATGAACTAGAATATATCCAGTCTTCGTCTTCTTCTTCTAGCGTTCGTTCTTTCACGTTTGAAAGAAATGCACTTACAAAGAGAATTGGTTACTGACAACAGAAGAGAAGAATCTGCAGTTCTTTGGGCATGCAAGCTGGAGCTGTCATCACAACGGGAAGGTTGGAGGGTATTAGAGGTAGAGGAGACCAAGAGATAAGATACTTGACCGTTTGACATTATTGCATGGTGACGCAGAGCTATTTCCAAGGCACCAGGGCCAGGTTCTATACTGACCAAGACCTACTAACACGTCCTAGTCGTGCGTCCTCGGCAACAGGTCCCTTCGGGGTCCTGGCTAACGTAGTAGGATCGCTGATTCTTCCGAAGTCGGAGAGTATCTGCCTGCACGGCGAGGAACCACCAGTCAGACATGGGACAACGGATACTCACGCAAACCTCAGTCCGGTATGACATCACACTGATGTTGGACAACAGGATGTCTTCATCCGACATACAGGACTTCGCGCTGGAGTTCACAGCCAGCAAACGCAAGCAAGCAAGCATTATTGCATGAAGAAACATCAGTATCACAAATGACTGGCAGCACACAAGAAAGAATGCCGTGGACATACATGATTACCAACGCCGCACGGTATGGATTATTAGAAGTAGTAGAAGTTACTCAGATTTATAGCATACTTGCTTGTCTTTCTTGTGTTTTGTTGCTGTTTATGAGTGTTAGAGAATAGCTATGAAATATTGATGTTACTGATATAATAAAACGGATTTGTGGAAAGAGAGATAGAGGAAGATAACAAGCGAACATTCTTTACGGTCTTGAGTCATGGTATGGAAGGATTTTAGCACACGAATTGATGCATGTCGTTGGAGATCGCAAGCTGTGGAGAAGCATGATCGCCCACGCCAGGCACTTTATGCTCAATCAATCAATCAGGTGCCGTCGCCACAATGAAGGTTGGCTGAAGTGGATCTCCAACACTGTCTGTCTCTCGCCCTGACTATACATTCTGTCAGGCTGATGTTCGTCCATCTTTTGATGTTATCTTCCTACTTGTATCGTTGTCTACCTCTTGCTCGCTTTCCCCCTACCTTGCCCTCCAGTATGATTTTTATAAGAGTATCATGACTTTTAACGTGGCCGAAATATTTCACTTGCCTCCTCTTTATTTCTTTCATAAATTCTCTCTTCATTTCCAGTTTTTCTGGAACCTCTGCATTTGATTGTTTATGTTTCCATGAAATACGACGTATTCGTCTGTATATCCACATCGCCACGGCATTCTATTCGACTTTCTAGTTGCACTTTATGATAACGATACACAAAACGAAAACCACCTAGATACTAGATCACGTGACAAATATGGGGCCCCTAATGCTGAACCTAGCGTCCGCCATTGTTGGAGGATAAGTAAACTTTGCCAGCTGGAGAGCTCTCACACTGTACAACAAACGCCGACTATTTTGCGGCAAACATCGTACATAATGGACGAAGAAGTCACATTTCCCTTGTACAAAAGACAGCGGTTAGCGATGACTGCTGACATCTCTGGCGATGAAATGGCAAGTATTTGTTAGTGTAAATAGGTCTTGAGAATATTAGTTCAGTTTGAAAGTGTGTAAATAGTTTTAATTAGAATGTACGAAGTTGTGAAGGGTAGGGTCAGCTTTTAAAAATTTCTCGTCTCATTCATTATCAGTTATCAGTAAAAGGGTTGCGGCGATAAGCCTTCATCATCATCATCATCAAGTGCCCTGCCAGCTGGCGTAGGCGTTCATGGCTCTCCACAGATCTCGGTCTTTGGTTTTCTGGATCAACTCTGCTGCTGATATTCCTCCATGCCACCGTCTCAATCCAGCATCATTTCTCTTGGTCTGCCTCTGCCTTTCTTCCCCTCGATCTTTCCCGTTGTCACGATGTTCTCCAATGCCTCTCTTCTCATTACTTTACAGTATACTGCTGTCGACCAAAGAAAGCTGTTTATTGTCTCTTTCTTATATTGTTGTATTATAGCGTTCTAGTTCTAGTTTCATTAGCCTGTTTTAGGCAGTGTCGTTAGTTACTCTGGCAGTCCAAGGAATTCTCAACATTCGTCTCAGGAACCACATCTCTGTTGCTTCTAATTTCTTCTTAATTTGTTCATTTCCGAACAAGACAATATATAGTTGCTATGGGGTTTTCTCAAAACTAAAGAAGTTGTAGCAGTTTTAAACACATTGTAAACAATTGTTGTTTCTGGGCAGCAAGGTCAAAATCAACTAAAGGAGTATTTCCTTCTTTGTTCCATTTACGACTTAATTTTACACACAATTCTGGATATCTCGGCTTAGAATCAACATACAGACTTGAATGAGGTACCGTTGGAAAGTATTTTTCAGGTCCTATTCATCTGTCCAGATTTAATCAATGCCAAACCAATTTTTAAAATGTCATCAAAGTACAGCACTCTCTTTCTTACACTCAGTGATAGTGACCTATTGCACAAGATACTCTTAATTTTCTGAAATGCGGCGTTTGCCTGCCCTATTCTGCTCTTAATCTCTATTGTACATCTTCCATCTGATGTTATAAATGTCCCTAGGTATCTAAAATTATCCACTTGGTTAAGAATTTTTCCTTCTATTTCTATGTCATATTTTGATGTCACCATTTTCTTTGATATCACCATTGTTACTGTTTTCTTGATATTCAAGGAGAGTCATTCCTTGCAGAAACTCAAAAATTGCGCTACATAAAAATGGAAAAATCTTAACAAGAAAGCAAGCAGCTGACCATTTTGCGGACTCGTTCGCACAAGATAGCAATATCAAAATTAGTCCAGAGAAACAACAAGAGATTCGAGAGAAACGACAACATACAGGACAGAAGGAAATAGTACATGAGGTTCTGGAGGCACCCATCACAATCAGCGAACTGGAGCTAGCCATATCAAAACTGAAAATGAGAAAGTCACCAGGAGCTGATGGTATCTCCAATGAAATGATCAGGAACCTAGGAACAGAGGCCAAAACAAAGCTGTTGCAGATCTTCAATAACAGCTGGACCTTAGGCAGTGTTCCACAAGCCTGGAGAGAAGCAATCATGATACCCCTCCTAAAATCAGGGAAAGATGGTTCCATTGCCTCTAGCTACAGACCAATTAGCCTCACCAGCTGTCTCTGCAAAACACTGGAGCGCATCATCAATCACAGACTGCAGTGGTACATTGAAAGTAAAAACATCCTTGTGCCACAGCAGGCTGGCTTTATTCAGTGCTACTCTACGGAAGATCAGACAACCTACCTCTCTCAAGAAATTGAGGATGCATTCCAAGAGAAGAAGCTGGTGCTTGCGGCATGGATAGATCTGAAGAAAGCCTTTGACAAAGTCTGGAAAGAAGGTCTGATGAAGAAACTGAGAAACTGCAAAGTCAATGGAAGAATGTACAAATGGGTGAAAGCATACTTGCACAACAGAAGAGCCAGAGTACAGATAGACGGACTCAAGAGCAAGAAAGTACTACTGCGTCATGGTGTCCCCCAGGGCGGAGTCTTGTCCCCCACACTTTTTCTAATCTTCATCAATGATCTTGTTGCTTACCTACCGCATGGAATTAAAGCGGCAATGTACGCCGATGACCTGGTTCTATGGAGCACAAATGAATATGCATCAGTGGCCACCAGATTGCTACAAAGAGCTGTAGATACATTTGCTGCATGGGCAAATAGATGGCGTGTCAGCATAAACACTGACAAGTGCAGCACCACCCTATTTACCCTCTCTCCAAAACAAAAGGCAGGGATCATCCAGATAAATGGAACACCCCTAAGAGAAGATAAAGAACCAACATACCTTGGAGTAACATTTGATGGCAAGCTGACATGGAGAAAGCACATCAACAAAGCAGTAGCAAAAGCCAGAAGGAAAATAGCCATCCTGAGAAAGCTAAGTGGAACCACATGGGGAGCCAGTACGAAAATACTTAGCAAAGTTTACCAACAGAGCATACGACCACACCTGGAATATGGGTCAACTGCGTGGTGTTCAGCATCAAAAACCATACTACAAGAGCTGGACAAGGTGCAAAATCAAGCACTTAGAGTCACCACAGGAGGGATGAGATCAACCCCTATAGTGGAAATGGAGAAGATGGGGAGGACACAGGCACTGAGTGAGCGCAGAGATACGAAAACGCTAATACAAGCAGAAAAGTTCCTCAGCTTGCCAGGCCACCCTAGGAAGAACAGATTTGAAAACCTAGCTATGGGGCGGTTGAAAAGAAGTAGTTTTATCCACCAGGCCAAACGACTCTGCAGAGAAACCACTGATCTGCCCACAGTTGGTATCCCCCTAACAACTATTCCAGAGCGAACTCCATGGAAAGATGAGCATAGACTATCGTTACAAATCCAGACAAAAGTGAGAGGAATATTTGACAAGGAAGAATAGAACAGTGTGCAGCGCAGAACAGCCACTCTCAGCTTCCTTGCTGAAGAATACCCACAGGATCTCTGGATCCTTCTTCTTCTTCTTCGTTCATCCGGAGTTTTTTTTTTTCGGACGTGATTGCGTTGTGCCTGTTTACAGCAGAGCTGCGTTCTTGCGCCGTTAGGCCGACACATCCGAGGATCTCTGGATCCGAGTCTACACAGATGGGTCAGCACAAAATGCTGTTCGAAATGGAGGAGCGGGAGTGTACATAGAATACCCAAATAATACTAGGGACACAGCCAGAGTACCGACAGGAAAGTACTGCCATAACTATGATGCCGAAATTGAGGCAATCAAGATAGCAACAGAGAAATTACTAAATAACAGCAATGGTACACAACCTGTGGTGCTACTAACAGATGCAAAATCAGTACTCGAGGCGCTCCTCTCTGGGAAATTGCCAGTACTAAGGACACTACTTTCTGAACTTAGCAGTCAGCATAAAGTCACCATACAGTGGATACCATCCCACTGTGGAGTACCCGGAAACGACAGAGCTGATCAATTGGCTAAGGAAGGAGCCAAAGAAGAACAGCCTGATGTGCCCGTTACATACCACCAAAAGAAAAGAATGATCAAATCAGTCAGAAAGCCACCAAAACCTGCTCAAGATGACTACCACGTTATGGACAGACCAGAACAAGTCATTATTCTGTGCCTCAGAACAGGACACAATAGATTACGCAACCACATGTATACAAAATTCAAGATTGGTGAAACAGCCATGTGCACATGTGGATTGGCGTCGCAGACAGTAGAGCACATACTCCAAGACTGCCCAAAATATAACATATCTAGGCAAACCTTCTGGCCTAGAGAGACGACAGTGGAAGATAAACTCTATGGACCACTGTGTGAACTGAAAAAAACAGTTCAATTCATGCAAGAGACGACATTGCAGATATAGACATATTTCAAGCGAACGAAAGAAGAAGAAGAAGAAGAATTTCCTTGCACTCTCTGTTACTACAGTGTCCAACAATTGTTGTAGGTCTGTTGATTTATCTGCCACCAATACTGTGTCATCTGCATAGCATATATTATTTATATTATAACCTCCAACTAGTATTCTTGGCATCTCTTTGATCTCTCTCATTATTACTTCGTTATGTAGGGAGAAGAGATCTGGTGACAAGATACATCCCTGTCGTACTCCTAGCTTTATGTGTTTGTAACTACCCTCTTTATTTCCAATTTTAATTGCTGCTACTTGGTTCCAGTAAATATTCTTTATTATTCTTAAATCTTTCTCATCAATGTTGATATCTTCCAACATTTTAATCAGCTCATCATGTTTTACTTTATCAAATGCCTTAGTATAATCTATGAAGCACAAATGTATGTTTCTCGTTTGTTTCTCTATTGACCTTTCTATTAGTGTCCATAATGTATGTATTGCATTGTGTGTGCCCTTTTCCTCCACAAATCCTTACTGTTCTTCACTAATTTCCATTTTTATTTTCTTTCTGGTTCTCATTATGATTCTGAGCAGAAGCTTGGTGATATGGTTTATGAGGTTAATTGTGCGAAAATCTTCACATTCAATTGCTCTTGGTCTTTTTGGTTTAGCTATAAATACAGATTTCAGCATATCACTGGGTAAATATCCATTGCTGTAAAAATCATTTAACATTTTAGTTAACCCCTTTACCGTGGAAAAAAAAATTTTTTTTTGTTATGCAAACTGTGTATTTTTTTTCTTTCATAATTTGATATGTTATGTTGTCCTGGCAAAATAAAATTTTTTTTTAAAGTGAAAATGAGTTGTCTTTTAGAAATTGTGAGGAATATAAGAAATGTTCTGTACTAAATGGTACTGTTCAATAACGAACTAAACTGATACGTATATTAGATGTCAATTGTTTTTAGTAATTATACTTGGTGTGGTAAACACCAAAACATGGAGCTGCACATAGTGCTGTGTCACACTCCGGACAGTAGTATCGTGTCTCTTTACGAAATTTTCTCCCATCGGGACCGGGTCTGTTGCAACACACTTTACATCTTTTTGTTGGTGCTTGTTTTACAGCATTGGCTGGAATGAACATAGGGAAATGTCGAGCAGTTAGACGTAGAGGATTACCGGTAGTGTTTGATGGTCTACCTCGGCTTTGCAATTGACCAGGAACATGATATTTCTCGAGAAGTCGTTCGGTCAACTTGACAACAAATTGTAAATGACTAAGTTTTGGTGTATCTGGATTTTTTTGGTACAAAATGTAACTGTTTAGAACAGTTTGATTGACAAGATGGCGAAAAAGTTTTTTGTACCACACCTTAGTGCGCTTTCCGCTCTATTGGAAATGCTGCGAGCATTTGATCGCCGACATCAACCGCACCCATGTGCTGGTTGTAGGTCAGAATAGCAATGGGTTTCACTTTATCCACACCACGTTTTGTAATGGTTTCCATGGAACTTGTATGATATGTGGACAAAACAGTCACTTCTTTTTTGTCCATCCACTTCAAAGTCATAAGATCTTCTGTAAATCGGGATATTGTTTCACCACATTTTATCTTCTTCTTGAGGTCCGACGGCATATTTTTTCTGTTCAGTCGGACCGTTCCGACTGCGTCAGTACCATTCACATGAAGTTGACGATACAGTGCAGGCGAACTGTACCAGTTGTCGAGAAAGACACAATATCCTTTTCCAGAAGATCTTTCATCAATGTCATGACAATTTTTGATGACTTTAGGTCGTCTGCAGCATCATCCAGTTTCATCGCTGTTCCTATGTGTATCATCGCCTTCCAGATATAGCCCGATTCCGATTCACATAAAGCATAAGATTTTATACCGAATCTAGCTCTTTTCATTGGAATATACTGTTTCATCGCAGTCTACCTTTCCAGAGCAACAACGATTCGTCAATGGCTATATTTTTGGATGGAATGTAAACTGTCGAGAAATTAGCAATAAGTGCATCGTAAAGTCTTTATTTTGAAGAAAGATTTCTCTGATGCAGATGTAGTGGGTGGTAAGTCTTCGTTATTGGTAAAAGAAAGGGATTTTAAAATAGACTGAATCGCG
>JACEFZ010018861.1:90000-125882 GCA_014155875.1 Cepaea nemoralis | reverse complement strand
TTTTTTCTTTTTTTCTTTTTTTTTTTTTTTTTTGTTTTTTCCATTAAAGATATTTCCCAATAAACTAACATAATTACAGATAACTGAAGATTATGGAAAGCATAGGTGAAATATGTTGTACATACTTTTCTATCGATAGCTTTTTTATACTGTTCTGTCATTGTTGTATATGTGCGGACATACTGGGCACCAACAGCTGAGCTGTGAAGAAATTATGCAATATGTGATGAGTGTTGAAGCATGTAATATACACTACCCCCCCCCCCTCCCCCATGCACTCATTATACTGTTCCATCTTTTGATACATTATATTAAGTAATACTAGATCGGGTAGTTAGCTGTGGGATGGAAAGAATGGCCGTATATTGCTCCGTTCACCTAGGCCTGCAAAAATATGATCCTAACACTTCACATAACTGCGCCAAAGAGGAATGCTTCGTGCACAATGCCATGCTTCAAATAAAGAATCAAAGACAGAGAGCATCCACTGGATCTTTACCCCACGGACAAATGGGCTGGATCTGCACCTCTAGATGGAGTATTGGTATATAAGGCAGATGAGGTCAGGGCTCTTTGGGGTCATGTCTATAGTGTGGAAGAACTGGCACACCACTATTGTCCGGGGGGAAAAGGTGCAGCAGTCAATGACCAGATGGAACACTGGTTGCCAGATTGTAACTAGTATTGTTAGTATTAGGACTCTGCGTTGTTGTTTAAGATGAGGACGGGTCGCATATGGGAACGTTCCGAGTGCTGTGATGCCTGTTCTGGACTCACTTCAGGTGCGTGTACTCACTTCAGGTGCGTGTACTCACTTCAGGTGCGTGTACTCACTGCAGGTTCCTGCTAGGGAACGTGCTTTTGTGTTCAGACCTGTACTGGCGTAAGCTTACAATTATGTATGTCGGACATACAGATGTGACACCCAGTAATAACTGAAATGTTTATTAAAGTAATTTGTTCTCTCTCTCTCTCTCTCTCTCTCTCTCTCTCTCTCTCTCTCTCTCTCTCTCTCTCTCTCCTCTCTCTCTCTCTCTCGCTATCTCCTCAAATTCTTTCTCTTCTCTTTCTCTATCTTTTCTATATCTCTCTCTTCTCTTTCGCTCTTCCCTCTCTATTCTCTTTTTTATCACTCTTCTCTTTCTATCGCCCATCTCTCTTTCTCTTCCCTTTCTCTCTCTCTCTCTCTCTCTCTCTCTCTCTCTCTCTTTCTTTTCTCTTTGTCGCTCTTCTCTTTCCCAGGCTCCCTTTCTCTCTCACCTCTCTCTTCTCTTTCTTTGCCTTTATCTCTCTTCTCTCTCTTCTCTTTCTCTCCCCTTCCTTTCTGTTTCTCTCTCTCTTCTCTTTCTCTCTCTCCCCTTTCATCTCTTTCTCTCTCTCTCGCTTCTCTTTCTCTCTCTTCTTTCCATCTCTATTATCTTTGATTCCTCTCGCTGTCTTCTCTCTCTCGCTCTTTTCTTTCTCTCTTTCCCCCCTCTCTCTCTCTCTCTTACCTCCCCTCTCTCTTCTCTTTCTCTTTCTGTCTCTCTCACTTCTCTTTCCCCCTCTCTCTCCTCACTCTCTTTTCTCTTTCTGTCTCTCTTCTTTTTCTCTCGCTACCTGTCTCTTCTCTTTTTTTCTCTTTCTCTTCTCTCTCTCTCTCTCTCTCTCTCTCTCTCTCTCTCTCTCTCTCTCTCTCTCTCTCTCTCTCTCTCTCAAACATCGTTGATGATGAATTCATAACATATCCGTACCTGCACACCTCCCAAGCTTGCACATCATCCGGTATATGGAGAGCCTGTCTTGTTGCTGGACTGTTCAAGTATTTCAAAGTAGTAGTGTCGTTAGTACAAGGAGGAGTTGCTGCCAGTTTGTCCGCGGGTATTAACCTCAGTTTCTGTAACAGAAAATAAAGTTAGTTGCGTGACCTTTAAAGGGCGTCCCATTGAACATTGGCTTATATTTGCTGGTTGTGATTTATTAGGCAATATTAGTTTAGTAGTTTGCCATTGCTTTCTTCCGGCGTCGTGGCGAAAGTGTTACGGACGAGGTTCGTGATCCGGCATACCCACGTTCGACAGACCGCGTTGCGTTGGTATTTTTAAGAAATGGCATGGGTGCCGGTCGTTCAGAAAGCAATGGCAAACTACTGAACGTAAACTTGCCAAGATATCACAACAGCAAAACAAGAACATGCTGATGTTGACTGCAACGTTCTGTAAAGTGTATGCAACTAACTTTTAACATTCCTTTCTGAACGGGGACGCCTCATACCATCCAAATCAACGCAAAGTAGCCTGCTTCCAAATAGCCCGCGGCGGATTTCGAACCTTCAACTCGGTGTGTCGGGGAGTTGTGGAACGCTGTTTTAGTATCCCGTAAGCAACAGCACAAAAGAAAGTAACTGAGATATTTATGTCTTTCAATGCTATCTCACCAATGGATCAATAGTAGTTAGACCAATCTTTTACTGAGCAACCCACATAAAGTAACTGAGATATTTATGTTTTTCAATGCTATCTCACCTATGGATAAATAGTAGTTAGACCAATCTTTTACTGAGTCAACCCACATAAAGTAACTGAGATATTTATGTTTTTCAATGCTATCTCACCTATGGATCAATAGTAGTTAGACCAATCTTCTACTGAGCAACCCACATAAAGTAACTGAGATACTTATGTTTTTCAATGCTATCTCCCCTATGGATCAATAGTAGTTAGACCAATCTTCTACTGAGCAACCCACATAAAGTAACTGAGATACTTATGTTTTTCAATGCTATCTCCCCTATGGATCAATAGTAGTTAGACCAATCTTCTACTGAGTCAACCCACATAAAGTAACTGAGATATTTATGTTTTTCAATGCTATCTCACCTATGGATCAATAGTAGCCAAACCAATCTGTTACCGGGTCAACCCACATAAATGTCATTAATAGACATGTCCATACGGGGCCAAGGGTGTGTGAACGCAATTCGTAATCCCGCATACCACGTTCGAAACACAGCTGCGGGAGATTTGGAAGCTGACCTCCTTGCATTGGTTTTCAGACAATGGTATAAGAGCCGGTCGTTTAGAAAGCAATGACAAACAATTGAAACTGCATTTATCAATCCCACTGACCCGGGAAGGTTAACCCGGTCAACAAATGCCCGCAGAAGTCGGATGTGTCGGCCTAACGGCGCAAGAACGCAGCTCTGCTGTAAACAGGCACAACGCAATCACATCCGAAAAAAAAAAAACTCTGGATGAACGCAGAAGAAGAAGAAGAATCCCAATGTGAGTTCTAAGCAAATTATTATACAAAGGTAGAACGGAAAGATAATTAGCAAATCAAGCAGTCGAACATATACCAGTGAGTGGAAAAGAAAGTTAATTGGTCTTAAGGAATCCCTGTGCAGTTGAAAGGAAACATCATGGTCGATTTTTCAACCTCTATTAAAATACGGTCAATGTGTGAATAAAGACAAAATCGTTTCTTGTGCTATGTTCGACAAAAAATAAACGATTGTTCAAATATAGCGAGGCGTTAGCAATCTTGCGGTTCCAGTCGGTGTTATGCAAACAGAAAAAGGGGTTAAGGATGCAGTTCGTAATCCCGCATACCCGCGTTCGAAACACAGCGTTGGTTTTTTACGAAATGGTATGGGTACAGATCGTTCGGAAATCAATGGCAAACTACTGAACGTAACCTTGTCAAGATATCACAACAGCAACAATGCTGGTGTTGACTGCGATGTCCTGTAAAAAGATATGCAACTAACTTTTAAGTATTATTCATTTATTCACGTCATATTATAAACCGAGTCTTTGTAAATCTCACTACACTTTGTATGTAGAACATATTTGAAAAAAAAAATGAAGTACATGACGTCATTTAAAAATGAGCTAAAATTTCATTAAATTAGTTACAACAGTCACTACTATGGTCTAACGCTAATTTTGGAGAAACTGCAAAGTACCAATGAAGTATTCATTATAACATGTGTTGGAAATGCCCACCACAGGCTTCAGGACATGACTGTACACGTCTTTTAATATTGTCACATTCCAAGTGATATGCGATTTGCGAAAATTTCTTTCAAAAAACGCAGTGATACTCTAGCTGTGTATGCAGTTGCACCAGCTTGCTGGAACCACGCTTCTTCAATTTCACGTTTATTCAGTTGTTCTAAAAATAAAAGGTTCCAGAATGTCAGTAGGGTAACGATCGGCATTTATAGTGTTGTTGAAGAAAATTGGTCCAATAAAACGTTTTCTTCTATACATCTTTGAACAACCATCCGTGTGTAACGACCGCCATTTTGAACCACTTGTTCAACCAAAATAAATGCTTTCTTCCATTGATAACACCATTCTGTCTGGAGTGTAAAGAATTACTCCAACAGACGACAGCCACTCGTTGCATATTGCTTCACCATGGACTGTGGAGCATATTTTTATGGCGTCACTTACTTCATTTTTAAAATGTGTTCTACATACAAAGTGCAGTGAGACTTTAACAAACACTGCATAACTCTGCAGCGAGATGCAAACGAAATATGCCTGGCAATAAATCGTGCAACATGTTGTTTGAGGATACAGAATTGTGACAGCGGGCCGTGATGAGAGTGAAGTTCTGCAATGAACCTGCTACATGGTGATGTATCGTGAAGATGTATTTATGATGCTAAATGATCTGAAACAAGACACCGATGCTTACCGCTTTCAGTTCAGCAACGCTGTCACCGAGAAACATGAATGGCCAGCCAAAGTTGCTAGTAACGTACTTTCCCTTATGTGCATCAAAATGAAGATTCAGGTTTTGAGCCCCGCCGGCGCATTCAGAATACAGGTTGTAAACATTAAGTCCTGAACTCCATACCAGATTATTAATTTGCCTGAGCTGTACAATTATGAAGGTAGAACATAATAACATCACGATCTGATATGTTTATTACTTGTAGCAAAGATTAACGTCAACAATAAACAGTATAGGTACATCCAGAGCTCTTATCTTCTTTTTCTTTTTCATGCCTCTTTTCAGGTAACCGGAAAAGACGAAAGTCACAAGCAAATAATTGATTTTTTGCAAATAATTGATTTTTTGCCCAGGGCAAGAGCTGGGCGGGGAAATGAAAAGGCAGATAAACAGGCTGCTGTCACTTATTTGGGCAGCACGCTATAATATGACAAGGCTGATTAGGTGAAAACTCTGAGATCGAGTAGTGTGTGCAACAAAACAGAAGGTCCCCCATCTTGAGAGGCTGGTTCTTCTTCTTCTTCTTCTTCTTCTTCTTCTTCGTTCATCCGGAGTTTTTTTTCCGGACGTAATTGCGTTGTGCCTGTTTACAGCAGAGCTGCGTTCTTGCGCCGTTAGGCCGACACATCCGACTTCTGCGGGCATTTGTTGACCGGGTTAACCTTCCCGGGGGTTTCTTAGGACGTTAGACTCTCACTGTTGTGGTGTTATCTCCCATCCCAGCTGGCCCATATAGAACAGCCAAAGGCATCCTGGTCGGCCCTCAAGGGAAGGCAGGGGCAGACCATGGGCATTCCCCGCCATCCAAGGAGGCTTCCATAATTGCAGAGCCATCACGCACCACTCAGGTACTGGGCTCACCCAAGGAATCGTCACGTCCTGCACATGCTGCTTAGCCTCACCTCCGTATATTGGGCCTTCCGTTCACCATAGGCTGTTTCTTCCAGAAGCCAAAAGAATGCAGTTTGCAGATGACATCCACACAGTGAGCTTTTGATTCGACTTTCCACGTAATAGATTTGCTATCCAAGCAATATTCCATTTTGTGCCACTAGGACACTTTTCCACCTTTTTGAAGCCCACACAGTGAGCTTTCGATTCGGACTTTCCACGTAATGGATTTGCTATTCAAGCATATTCTATTTCATGCCTCTGGGAGGCTTGTGTAACCGACATGCCTGTGGTATGAAGTGTGGCAGTCTAAATACTTCTTCATGTAAATTTAAATGTCAACCTGAATACAGTTAAAGTAAGCTGCAGTCGACTTGAGCTTGTTGATATCTCCATAGAGCTTGTCCTCGAATGAAGCAGGTGTGGGCCAAAATATCTTCTCTGTTCTGCATATATTGGGCACTCTTGCAGCAAATGTTTAGCTGTCATTTTACCAGTTTCCACAATTACATTCATCTGTATCTCCTATCTTTAGTTTGTTGAACAAGTGGTATTTCAACCTGTTGTGTCCTGTGCGGAGTCTGAAAGATTGCTACTTGTTCTCTTCGGTCGAGTTTGTAATATGCATCATCCTTCTGATGGCCTGGATGCTCTGATTCCCATTTGGTTCTATAAGTGCTTTTTATCAACCTCTTTGCCTCATTATAGGTTATGTCTATGTCAGGCTGTGGTAGTCGTTCCGCCCTCTTTTGCCAGTCTGTCAGCCTCTTCATTTCCAGGTATACTGCAATGTGATAGGATCCACTGTATTACAACTTTTTGGATTTCTGGCATAGACCATGGAGTGCTGCTCTTAGGTCAGCTATTTCTGTGCTGTTATTGTTCTTCAGTATTGAGACAGCTGACTTTGCATCTGTAAAGATAGCTATTTGCGTCTCTTTATTTTCCTCCATCAAGAGCATTTCTGCTGCAGTTTTCAGAGCCTCTACCTCCGCTTTGAAGTTACTTGAAAACTTTCCAGTTGCCACTGAATGTGTTTTTTTCACTCCATTTTTTAAATTTAAGAGAATTCCTCCTCCTCCATTCTCTGCTGAATTTTTGGCTGATCCATCTGTATATGCATGGGTCCAATTGCTGCTTGGGTAATGTTCTTGTATGTAGTTTAGGGTTATTTCTCTTCTTTCGGTTCATGCTGAGTGTTCTTTTTCTCAATACCAGGAATGTTTTCTATCATCTCGGGCAGTTGCTGCTGTCTCCAAGCTGGGAACTTGTCTGCATTGTAAATGGGTTTGACTGTTGATATGTTAAGTATGGGATCTGTCTTAATCTTTCGTTTTGCAGCTTCTACAAAGTTGCTAAGCTTCAGTCTTCCCTTTCCAAAACCACTAAACCTTTTATACATCAACCTGTCAATCTTCTAAATTTTTCAGCTTGTTGCTGGGCTCTGCTATCTCTTCTATCCTGCATTGGTTGTAAACAAGTGATCTTTTCTAATTCATTAATAGGCGTTGTCTTCAGGCTTCCAGTTATGATTCGCATTCCTTGATTTTGGACTCTACTTATTTTGTTAAAGTTTGACTTAGCTGCTGTTGCCCAAGCTGCAATGCCATATTCCAGTACCTGGGCCTCATCCGTCCAGTATATAACTTCTTGAGAACTTTCTCATCTGCTCCCCACGTTGTACCAGCAAGCTTTTCATGATTGCCATTCTTTGCCTTGCTCTTGTTCGATTTTCTCAACCTGTGTCTTCCATGTCAGGCGAACGATCAAAGGTGACTCCTAGATAGTTTGGATTTTCTTCATGGCGCAATATTTTTCCATTCAATACCAGCTTAGGTTGCTGAGTTTTAGTTGAGAGGGAGAACACTGTGCATGTTGTTTTCTCCTCACTTATCTTCACTAGCCATGATTTTGACCAGTCCTCTAGCGCTAATAAGGGCTTGCTGTATTCTGCTGTTAGCTGTACTAATATATTCTTCAGATGTCCATATGGCTAGGTCATCTGCAAAGGAGGATGTGTGTACTCTGGCTGGAAAATGTTCCGTGATGTCGTTTATATATGCTAGGAATAATGTTGGTGAAAGAACTCCTCCTTGGGGGACACCTTGCTCCACAGCATCATTTTGCTGGTTTGTCCTTGTACTTTGTCCTGGCAGTTCTGTTCTCAAGGTAGTGGCTGATCCATTTGTACATTTTCCCACAAACATGTATTTTTTGCAGTTTTACTTTCAGTCCTTCCTTCCATACTTTATCAAATGCTTTTTCTAAATCTATCCAGACCGCTAGTGTGTGCTTTTTCTCTTGGAAGGCATCCTCTATTTCCTGAGCTATATAGGTTATTTGATCTTCAGTGGATCTGTACTTTCTTAAACCTGCTTGGTGAGGTGTTAAGAGTTGGTTTTCTTCCAGATGCCATGTTAGCCTGCCATTGATAATGCGTTCCATTAATTTTCCTACACAGCTAAGAAGACTGATAGGTCGATAGCCATTTGGTTCTTCCGGGTCTTTTCCTTTCTTTGGGACTGGTATTAGTATAGCTTCCTTCCATGCCTGTGGGACTATTCCCCTCTGCCAGCTGTAATTTAGGACTGCTAGTAGTTTCTTTTTGCCTTAGGTGCCTAGTCCTATTAGCATTTCATTTGTGATTCCATCCTTTCCTGGTGATGTCTTCTTTTTAGGGTATTCATTGCCTGTTCCATTTCTTCCATTGTTAGATTTGCCATCATATATTCTGCTGCAGTCTCTGTATATCTATGATGTATCTGTTTATCTTTGATTGCTTTCTTCTGTTCGGCTGTAATATCATGTGGTTTGCACTGGCATAGTGTTCCATTAGTGCATTTGCAGCCTTTTTTCCTGTAAAGCAAGGCATTTCCTTGTTTAATTGTTATTTGTTTGTTTCTAGGTCCTTCATTGTTCATGGCTTTCACTAGTTTCCATAGTTTGTTTCCATCACTGCCAAAATTCAGGTTTTCTATTTTTTTCCTCCAACAATCTCTTGTTGTTTGATTACTGTTCTTTTATATTTTGCTAAGATGGCTTTGAGATAGATGTTCGCTTCTGTTGTTTGTTCTCTCTCTGCGGTCTTCCTAGCATCTTCAACTTTGTCCTCCAAAATTTGTAGTTCCTCAGTCCAGTATGGTTTGTAATTTTTTCTCGCTCCTCTTGGAATAGACTCAGTGGCTGCATGTATTATTGCTCTGTTTAGACTTTCCACCATTTGCTTCATGTTGCCATATCGTGTATTTATGTTTTCACAATATTTGTCTGTTAGTATGGCAAATCTGTCCCAATCTGCTCGTTTGTAATTCCAGCGGGGCAAAGGGCTTTTGCTCCTGTGGAACATACTCCATATTTATGACAAGCTTGATTGGTCTGTGGTCACTACCTGCTAATTGGTCAAGCACATGGCGATCGATTTTGTGGAGGATGTCTCCTGTGCAGAAAGCTAAGTCTGGAGTAGAAGTGGTAATCCATCTTCTGGAGTAGAAGCTCGGTGTGTCATCCGCTTTGTTGAGTAGATGGAGATTTGAGTCTATTTCCCAGTCCTCCACTTCATCTCCTCTTTTGTCAGTATCTGGGTATCCCCATCTTTCTGAACGGCTATTAAGTCTCCGACAACAATGCAATTTGTGTCAGTTATTTTCATGTTTGAAGAGTGTAAGATCCTTATCTGTCGGGCTATACAGATTGTAAATTCTTATTTTCATGTCCTTTATCATTATATCAACACCTATAATTTCCGTTGGTTGTCAGAGATCACAGATACTTCGCTGCAAGGTATTGTAGTTCGTGTAAGTATTACAACTCCTCCTTTGTGTCCTTCGCGGTCGAAACGTGTGGCCTGTATCCCTCGACTGAAATGTGCGATTGGCGTTTGAGGTGTGTCTCTTGAATGCATGCCACGTCTATTCTATCTTTATGAAGACGCTGTGTTAGGGAGGCTTTCTTGTTATAAAAACTCCTTCGGCATTCCATTGTAGTATGTTGAGTGTCCGGGGTGTTTGGTCAATAGCTCTTAACCTACTCCTATGTGCCTTGACTCCACAGCACAGGGGAAGGTGACCACCAGTAGTCATGGTGGACCCCCTCGAGGCAGGGGGCCCGGCACTATCACCGCCTGATGGGACTTCACGGGATTAGCACCATAACGATTAATTTTCATCTGTGGCATCATGAAATGATAAAGTTACGTTGCACTTCTTTGTCAAGCCTGTGGCTCAGTACATTCAATTTCGACAAGCATTTGTTCGGGATGCTTTCCCTAGCCTTTGACTGTCCCAGTCTACCTACAAGGCAGCAGGTTTGTACGTCTCTTCGTCTGGTCCCTCTCCTTGACCTGTCCGACATGGGTGACCCTACCAGTAGCTGTGCTACCGTCGGCATAGCTCTTGGGGTCATTGGAACGCGCAAGCCCCTCTACCTCGTCAAGGTGGACGCACGGCAGAGGGGAGAGGCTGGTTCAGTGGGGTGGGAGTGAGCAGAGGCCCCCCCCCCCCACTCTTCAGAGGCCGGTCCAGTAGGGTTGCAGTGAGCAGAGGGTCCCCCATCTTGAGAGGCTGGTTAAGCGCGGTGGGAGTGAGCAAAGGATCTCAGCGCGTAGGGAGAAAACCCAGTCGGAGGTTCAGTTAAGCTGCCAATGGTAACCATCAGCTGAGAACTCTTCGTTGGCTACTGAAAAAGGGACAGGGCACGTTTGGGAATGTTCCGAGTCCAGTGATGTTGATTCCTGGTTTCATATCCACATTCATCCAGGAAAGTTTGATCTTGTGCCCGAGGGTATAGATGTCAACTAGACTCAGCTAATTTCTAGGTAACGGTGCCACACCTTATGCACATGTTCCCCAAATCTTTTCTTCAGCGATCTGAGTTTGCTAAGTGTCTATTTTGGCATGGGTCATGATTAAGAAGGTGCACAGGAAGTCTACCTTCCACAGATTGTCTTTTAGGTTTGCCCTTTTAGGATAGATTTCGTTTCCCTGGCAAATTCTGGGCATTCTTGTGGGACTGCTTTTCTAAGACAGATCTCCGTTCTTTGGCAAATTCTGGGCATTCTTGTGGGACTGCTTTTCTAAGACAGATCTCCGTTCTTTGGCAAATTCTGGGCATTCTTGTGGGACTGCTTTTCTAAGACAGATCTCCGTTCTTTGGCAGATTCTGGGCATATTTATTCTTGTAGGACTTCGTCTCTAGAACAGATCTCCATTATCTTGCAGATTCTGGGCATTCTTGTAGAGTTGTTTCTCTAGGTCAGATCCTCTTTCTCTGTCTGACAAATTCTGGGCAGTCTTATAGGGTTGCTCTTTTAGACCAGATCTCCATTCTCTGGAAAATCCTGGATATTCTTGAAGGGCTGCTCCTCAAGGCCACATCTCCATTGTCCAGCAAATTGTGGGCAGTCTTGGAGGGATGCTCCTATAGATTAGATCTCCATTCTCTAGAAAATTCTAGGCAGTCTTGTTTGATGTGCTCTGGGGTTTGCTTTGATGCTCCACAGTTCCACGTGACAGAGTCTCTGAGACCCATTCGGTAAAGGTGTGCTCTTGAGTCCACAGAGAACTATTATGAGGCAGAAGATCCTGATTTTTTTGGTGTCTGCTAAGCTTGATGTAGCCGTGCTCAGGTCTGTCATCTTCATGTATTTTGCTTTCTAATAAATTTGCACCTCCGTAACTCAGTGTAGCCAAATTCAGTATGAGTTTGTGTAAGGTTTACTTCATTTAGACCGATTATAGTTAAAAATGTAAGATTTTATTCCTCTTGACAGGATTCAAACCCATTACTACTGGGCCGGCAGGTGAGCGTCTAGCCACTACACTTCCAATTCCAATTGTTTTCAAAAAAAAAATTAAAAAATTCTAAATTCGGTCTCGTCTAACCTGCTTCCTCGGCGGTGGTTATTGTTGAGAGCCGTGGTTGTGTGGACTGTTAGTCCTAATTCCTACTGGTTTTATTGGTTCCGCTCTGTTCGTCGGATAAAGTTATTTTGTATTTCTTTGTCTTGTGATGGTCCTGATAAAGACCGGTCCTTGGTCGGGCCTACTACGTGCTTGTTGTTTCTCGTGTTGTCATCACTGGGGCTGGTCCCGGTTATGTCCAGTCCTCATAAGGACTCGATGTAGGCAAAGGCAACCACTACACTACCCTGGACCCCATATAAAAGAGGAATGGTTTACAACATTGGATCCACGTGTGAGGGGAAGAGGTGTTCAAACGGCATATTGATGACAAATAAGAAAGAAATGTCGATGATAACAGCGATGACAAAGATGATGATAATGATTTATAAGACGGTGATACGCAGTGATGGTGATGATGCTGATTATAAAAATTAGTTGCTAAAACTATTTAATTGGGGGAGGGGGGTGTTTGATGGGCGAATACATTTAAAAACCATGTTAAAAAAGCGAAACTGTATGAGGATAAAAGCAGTTTACTAACTTAATATGTGCAAGGACTTAGTCAGATATGACTGAACTACTGTATGGCAGTAGACGGTACTACCTGCTTTCTGTTAGCACCGAATGTTGGGCGGCGCTTACCAAACACTCGACATCCTACATTGTGCCAAACGGAACTTTTTTGTGCTTTGTTGGAGGAGTGCAATTGGGAGGGTAAAAGCCTTATAATGGTGAGAGTAAATACAACCTAAACATTAAATGTCATGGCCGGGCTGATCAGGCACTAAACCTTAGTCGGCAACTGATCTAGGATCAGGCTGACAGTTAGAGCATTGCTTAACAGATCCGGCAGCTTCTGCGGCCTGTCTTGTTCCAGATTTATTCTGTCACCTTTCCTTTGGAGTAAAATAGAGAGACCGAGATAGGGACCATGCTGCATGGACAACACATGTTCTCTACAATTCAGTCAGGCTTTGTGCTATGGAGAAGTATAACTCCATCCTTGTGCTACCTCCATGGGTTGTGGTTATTATGCCTTTTTTGAAGCACAATGTAACAAACTATCGTCTGTCAAGGCGGAAAGCGCCAGTAGTAATAACTAAGTTAGCACATGGAGACAATCAGTAGTGGAGGTCTTGTCCATATTTTTTATCTTTTGTCTGTCATCTCCCAACGAAGCATAGGACCTCATCAACCCATACCAAACCTTTTGTAGACTTGCTTTTGATTGGCTGGATTTTACAGCTAGTTTTCTGCGGGACGAAGTTTCCAGCCTCATGCCAACCCTCCTTAGCCTTAATCTCTTACGACATGCATGGTAAGTCACAAACTCGCTGTTCTTTGCTTCCCGTATGGGCCCCAGTAACACACATGTGGTTTTGCATCTACTGATCTAACAAATCAAAATTATTAATTCATTCATATATTTTAACAAATAACACGGGTTTAACATACCTCACTTGCGCAGCCAGGATTAGAACTTCCTGCAACAAAGTCGCACCAGATTTTCGAGCCATTTCCAGGACAGCATTCAGTCACCAATTTCAGCCAATTGCTAACGTCAGATAATACAGTGGGATTTATTCGATTACGTACATGTGCATTAATACATAACTGCTTACAGGTTTTTAAAAAAAACATTACAAAAACATTGACGTGGATAGGCCTTAGGTTCAATCCAGAGTGCGAGCAGCGTTTCCAGTAGTGGGGTGTGCTCAATATTTAATCTCAAATCTCGAAACAACCAAATAAATCAGTTTACAAAAACAAATAAGCATAATTACTTAAAATGTTTTCTTCCTGAATATTGTATTCTTGTTGTTGTGGTTGTTGTTGTTTGTAAATTGTCTGGAAAATTATGAGTCGTAACTTTTAATTTTAATAAGTTCATAATCCCGCATACCGCGTTCGAAACGAAGCTGTGTTGATTTTTTATGAAATGGTATGGATGCTAGAAATCCTATATTCACACGACTTAAAAACAATAAGGCAACTGGGACTGATGGAATTGCTGCTGAATTTATAAAGGCAGGTGGCCATGCATTACATCTAAAGCTATACGAACTAATAATAAAAATCTGGAGGACAGAAGAATTACCCCATGACTGGAAAGAGTCCTTATTGATATCTATCTTTAAGAAAGGAGACAAGTTCCAATGTGGAAATTATAGAGGAATATCACTACTGTCCACAAGCTATAAGATACTATCCGCAGTATTACTAAATAGACTAAAACCATATTCAGAAGACATATTAGGTGACTACCAGGCGGGTTTTAGACAACACAGATCAACAATAGATCAGATATTTATCTTAAGACAAATAGCCGAGAAACATTGGGAATATAAAGGAGATCTCCATAACATTTTTGTGGATTTTAAAAAGGCTTATGATAGTGTCCATAGGAATAGTCTATGGAATGCTATGCAGGAATTTGGAATACCAAGGAAGTTAATCAACATGACCAGACTATGCATGGAAGATACTTATAATATAGTAACATATAAAGGCAGGAAATCAGACCCCTTCCAAATAACATCTGGCTTGAAACAGGGTGATGCACTATCGCCGCTACTCTTCAATCTGGCTCTAGAGAAAGTTGTAAGGAAGATAAAGGAGGAATGTGATACTGGAGGAACATCCAAGCTGCTTGGTTATGCAGATGATATAGATATTATAGGGCAAAGTGAACAAAAGACATTGGAAATATTGACTCACTTAAAGGAAAAAGCCCAACAGATGGGGCTGGTTATCAACCAAGATAAGACAGAATATATGGTAATTTCAAGAGACGGAATGGCTAAAAACTCTGGCCACATACAAATAGATAATATGACCATTAAAAGAACGGAAACATACAAATACCTGGGTACAATCTTCAACTGCTCCAACATCATAAGGGAAGAAATACAAACTAGAATCAACTCTGGAAATAAGATATACTATGCACTACAACATCTACTAAAATCAAAGGCGCTATCTCGTAACACCAAAATCACAATATACAAAACACTGATCAGACCAGTTGTGCTGTATGGCTCTGAAACCTGGAGTACAACGAAAGGAGACGAAGCCTTGTTACAAACCTTTGAGAACGAAATTTTAAGACGCATCTTTGGACCCATTAGGGATACACAAAGTGGAGAGTGGAAAAGAAGAAGTAACAAAGACATTTATGATCTGTTTAAGTCCCCGCTAATCACTGGTATCATGAAGGCTAATAGACTACAATGGCTGGCGCATATAGAAAGAATGGAAGATAATAGGGAAACAAAACTCGCTTACACTCAGGAAATAAATGACCATAGACCCCGAGGTAGACCAAGAAGACGGTGGAGAGATAATACATGTACAGACCTACAAGCACTTGGAATCAACGACTGGCAAGAGATGGTCCACCAGAGAGACGAATGGAGACGGATTGTATTTGCAGCAAAGAACCTCAGTGGCTCGGAAAGCTGAAGAAGAAGAGAAGAAGAAGAAGGTATGGATGCTGGTTGTTCAGAAAGAAATGTCAAATTACTGAACGTAAACTTGCTCAGGAATTACGAACAGCCAAAAATGATGGAATTGACTGTTGCGTCCGTAAAGGATATGCAACAACTGTTTTTTTTTTTTTAACACTGGTGACAGGATGCTTGAGCCCTGAAAGGGCTTGCATCATTCGGAGTTTGCCTTAGAGGCTTGTCTTCCACCTCGGTACCAAAGCACCATCTCCACTGGACCTGTGATAGAGCTCTCCTTCCCCTCCCCAAGCCCAGAAAGAGTGCAAGAACGGCACTGGAACTTCACACCCGTGGAGATTCATGATAGTATGTACCCAGGTCATGATTCAGCAGAGCACATATGACCAGGCTGAGATTGGGGCCAAGGCTGGCAATATCGCCTCCAATAACTACAACCCATGGCGGTGGCGAATGTGACTGATAAGGCCAATTCGTGCTGTAAATGTTTGTCTACGGTGTTAGTCGCGGTTCCAACTTCAAGACAAAGGTTCACCCCATGGTGCTCCGTTCCTATGTCAGTGAAAATCACACAAAATGCTCCTCACTGTTTCATGTAAAAAGTGGAACAGACAGCAGTCCCGACAAACAAGAGCATGCACAGGCTTTAGGTGTTTGATTAGAGAATGAAAGAAGAAGGTGTTTGATTGTTAACAAAGCCGATCTCCAGATGGAGATCTTCAATGTACAAAGTTAAAGGATTATATGAAATCTGACATTGGCACCTTTGGCACCTTTCCGTTTTGACAGACGATAGTTTGGTACATTGTGCTACAAAAAGGCATAATAACTACAACCCATGCGGTGGCGAATGTGACTGATAAGGCCAATTCGCGCTGTAAATGTTCGTCCACAGTGGATGCATGTGAAAACATGCCCATTTCCACCATCATGCACCATCTTACGTCTCTCACGCTCTTTTTTTTCCAATCATTTTCTCCTTTGTCTTTATTCTATTTCTGATAGCTGCCCTCCATGCAACACGTTCAGCGGCGACATGCTCCCAATGTGCGTTATCAATGCCTGTGTTAGTCATGTCCCGCTTACACACATCTTTGTATCGTAGTAGAGGCCGACCCTGAGATCTCCTACCCATCTGTAATTCACCAAAACAGATGTCCTTTGGCGTTCTACCATCATCCATCCTCCTAACGTGTCCTATCCATCTAAGTCTACGAAGACTGAGCATGGAACACACCGTCACACAAACTGATCTTTCCAATACTTCAGTATTTGTGATTTTGTCTTGCCACTTAATACAAAGTATTCTTCGCAGACACCGCATATGAAAGCTGTTTAAACGTTTCTCTTGGTGTGAGTAATTCTATCTTATGCAATTATATTTACTAATTACCTGTTCCAATCCTGTCTTGTACAATTCTGTTTACTATTTACCTTGTCCCAGTCTTATCACATGCAATTCTATCTCCTATTTACCTTGTTCCAATCAAGCCGTGGTAATAGGCGAAGTACACAATTGAATTATCGTTCATGTTGTCATCTGATAATCCATTTCCTACAGCAAAACCCTGGATAGAAGGTAAATTTGAACAAATGTTAATTGGGAAGGAATATTTCAATAAGAGAATAATAATATAATCAAGAAACTGTTGATGAATTATTTAGGGATAGATAGGTATTTAACATGATAATCTGTGAGAAAGGTTGATGAATTGACAGGTTTCTGGGGTTGTCCATAATGAAAGGTGTAAGCAGTAGAGGAATGCCCTGGGTGTCAGCTCGTTCGATGGCAAGTTGGTTCTGTGGGATCCTAGTGAAGTGGACCCAAATGAAAACCTTAAATATTTTGGGTCTTTTTTTTTTGGTGAATAAATTCTGAAAAAGTAAAGAACACATGTATAATTTTTCGATGTAGTCACCACTGCGTTCAATGCCAATCCTCTAGTGCCGATGAAGTGCCTGAATTCCTGTCGAAAATATTTTCTTGGTCCCGTGTGTAATCACTCATGCACCACCTGCTGTACCTGAAAAGTCTATCAGAGTCACGATTTTTGAAACTTCATACTAAACTCATACACTTGCTGGACTGACAGGCAGGCATCACCATACTGGACCTTCATTCTAAATATAAATAAATTTATAAAGGTTTCACCTCTTCAGTTATTTAAAAAAAACGATTGGTGCATGTCAAAAGTGGGAAGGTCATCTTTAAATTATCTTTATGACGTCACCTGTTCGTCTGCTCAGTGATGTAACATGCTTAAACCTCTTGACATCCTTAATGACAATATTGACAGGTTACAAGACACCGGCATGGTTATCATAATTTCTATCACAATTTTAAGGTTTTAATTTGAAGCCCCCTCATGTAATGCCAGTAGCTTTGTCTCCTGGCAACCAATCTTTTAGAGCCAGAGTCCACCACTAGGCATATTTAGATCATTTCTCTTTCTGTTGCCCTTGATCTCTCTGTATATATAGATCTTTTCTCTTTCTGTTGCCCTTGATCTCCCAGTATATATAGATCTTTTCTCTTTCTGTTGTCCTTGATCTCCCAGTATATATAGATCTTTTCTCTTTCTGTTGTCCTTGATCTCCCAGTATATATAGATCTTTTCTCTTTCTGTTGCCCTTGATCTCCCAGTATATATAGATCTTTTCTCTTTCTGTTGCCCTTGATCTCCCAGTATATATAGATCTTTTCTCTTTCTGTTGCCCTTGATCTCTCAGTATATATAGATCTTTTCTCTTTCTGTTGCCCTTGATCTCCCAGTATATGTAGGTATACCTCTTTCTGTTGCCCTTGATCTCTCAGTATATATAGATCCTTTCTCTTTCTGTTGCCCTTGATCTCCCTTTATATGTAGATCCTTTCTCTTTCTGTTGCCCTTAATCTCTCAGTATATATAGATCGTTTCTCTTTCTGTTGCCTTGATCTCCCAGTTATGTAGATCATTTCTCTCTCTATTTCCGTTGATCTCCGAGTACATGTCTCTTTCTGGTGCCTTTATCTCCCATTATATGTGGATCCTTTCTCTGTCTGTTGCCCTTGATCTCCAATAGCAGCAAAAGGCCTCAAACAAGGCACATATTTTTCTATATCCTGCAGCTTCCCACACGCCCTGTCTATATTATTCAGCTTTGTCTCTAATTCTTAGGACATCCTGGTCTGGTCGGGGCAGTCAAGTAGGAGTAAGACAAGGGATGTGTTTTGTCACCGGATCTCTTCTCCCTGTATAGCGAAGTAATAATGAGAGAGATCAAAGAAAAGCCAGGAATAATATACGAAGGTTATAATATTAATAATATAAGCTATGCAGATGAATATCAAAGACAGAGTTAATCCAGAAAACCAAGGACAGAGATCTGTGGAGAGTCATAAACGCCCACGCCAGTCGGCACGACACTTGATGATGATGATGCAGTTGACACAGTATTGATGGCGGATAATGCAAAAGATCTACAATAACTGTTGGATATTGTCGTAACAGAAAGTGCAAAGAAAGGACTATCCTTGAGTATCAAGAAAACAGTAACAATGGTGATATCAAAGAAACAGGTAACACCCAAATGTGAAATAGAGATAGAGGGGAAAAGTCTTCACCAGGTGGATAGTTTTAAATACCTAGGGGCATTAATAACATCAGATGGAAAATGCACAGCAGAGATTAAGAGCAGAATAGGGCAAGCAAAGGCTGCATTTCAGAAAATGAAGAATATCTTATGCAAAAAGTCAATATCATCGAATGTAAGAAAGAGAGTGCTAACGTGCTATATAGAACCTGTTTTGCTGTATGGCTGTGAATCTTGGAATATAAATGAACAAATTAGGAAGAGATTGGAAGCAACAGAGATGTGGTTCCTGAGACGAATGTTGCGAATTCCTTGGACTGCCAAAGTAACTAACAACGAATGCCTGAAAGAGACTAATGAAACTAGAACATTATATACAACAATAAGAAAGAGGCAAACAGCTATTTTTCGTCATGTGATGAGAAGAGAGGCATTGGAGAACATCGTGACAACTGGAAAGATCGAGGGGAAGAGAGGCAGAGGCAGACCAAGAGAAATGATGCTGGATGGATTGCAACAGTAGCATGGAGGAATATCAACAGTAGAGTTGATCCAGAAAACCAAAGACCGAGATCTATGGGGAGTCATGAACGCCAACGCCAGTCGGCATAGTACTTGATAATGATGACGATGTCTCTAATTCCCTTCATATGCACATGCACAGCTTTCTCATCCTACGAGTATAAAGCACTATTTTTTTGGTGTTCTGTCTTCTTTATTTTCTCGACTTCCAGTTTTGGTGTATTGTTGTTTCGTTAAGATTTATTGTTGTGTCGATGAGATGGGTGAATTACTTATTTTTGAAAAGTGATATGTTTTACTTTTAGCAAACTAATATCATTTTTCATTTTCAAAATTGGTGTTGGTGTGGAGAAATAGCTTGGTCAGAACGTTGGCTGTGATCTACAAATGTCTTTCGTTTGGATGGTTGGTCCAGTTCCGATTGGTTGAGTTTTCTAGTCAATAATAAAATAAAAAAATTTTTTAATGTTGCATATCCCTTACAGGACGTTGCATTTTTCAGCTGCTGTTGGTGTACTAGGCAAGTTTTATGTTCAGTAGTTTGCCATTGCTTTCTGAACAACTGGCACACATACCCCCGTAAGTTACCAGCGAGGTGCGAACCGCTGCCGATACTCGCATCTGCTGTTTTCCCCACGTGGATATACGGGATTACGAACAATGTCGTTAGTGCCTTAGCCACGGAGACCGGCCAATAATATGTTGTGTTAATTGATTTGACAGTAGGCACATGACACAAAAAGTCTGCCGTGGTAGGCACTCTTGGGTAAAGGTGGCAGAAGCGACCACCATTAATCTGCATAAGCCAGTTTTGTGCAAACAGAAAGAGATGATAGTCAGTGTAAAATTACTGTGGTAGAAAACTGAAATTACTGTGCGAATATGTGTATACTTCAGCCTGAAGGATTTATTTAATTACTCTAGTTTATGTTGTGTAATTTCTGCAGTATGTACCTGACGAGATGCAGAGAAATATGCCAGGCAATAAATCGTGATATCTATTGTTTGTGCCTTTGTTATTAATGTAGAGTACTCTTTTAGCTACCGCCCCACACAAGAGGGTAACGTGATACCATGGGAGTATTTAGCGGACTGAGCTTGAGAGCCGTCGACAGGCATTTGTTGTTTATGGTCTCAAATTCGCGACGGCAGGCAGACGATCTCTTTATAGAGACAATGTCTACAGTCACCGACCAGTATGGTCACTGGCAAGAAGGAAAACAAATGGCAGACTACCTTCTTACATATGCCTAGAAAACTATAGCAATCAAATAATACAGGAGAAAGATTATTGTAGGAGTAGCTTCTACGCAGGACAAGTCACTGGAGGATAATGATGTCAACAGAAGCACAAATAAAGTAAACCTACCTTAAGGTTTATAAATGAGTAATCGAGAACAAGTGAAGCTAGTGTGGGTACATAGATTCCCCCATAGCTCTCTCCGGTGATATAAAAGTCATTACTTTTGAATTCTGGAAACTTCCTAAAGAAATCTTCCAACGCCAGAAGGTTATTTCTTGCCACCTGCGTGTACATTTGATAAGATAAAGATATATATATATATATATATATATATATATATATATATATATATATATATATATATATATATATATATATATATATCTATATTTATAAAACAAAGTGTATGTATGTATATATGTATGTATGTAAATATGTATGTCCTTTATTTGTTCGCGAACGGCCCATCCGATTGAGATGAAATTTTCTACACGCCTTCCTTTCATTCCAGAGCTGTCAACTGTCATAGTTTTTTTTTCTTCTTCCTCCTCCTCCCTCCTCCCCCTCCCAAAATACGTACGTAAATATATGATGATGATGATGAAAGAATCCCCGAACCAAAACGCTAGGGAAAGGGAAGAAAATGACGTGACTACACAGAATCGTCACACGGCAATCATCATCATCAAGTGCCGTGCCGGCTGGCGTAGGCGTTCATGGCTCTCCGTAGATCTCAGTCTTTGGTTTTTTGGATCAACTCTGCTGCTGATATTCCTCCATGCCACGGCAATATCAATAACAATTCATCTTTTTATGTGTAAGGAAGTTATCTACAGTCGTGTAGAAGGGAAGAACTAGACGAGTATGAATTCGGAATGGCGAACTCTCTCCTCCTCTCTTCTCCTCCCTCTACCTCTTCCTCCTCCCTCTCATCCCTCTCCCTCCTCCTTCTCCCTCTTCCTCTCCCCACCTCCTCCATCCTACTCCCTCCGCCTCCTCCCTCATCTTCCCTCCTTCTCCCTCTCCCTCCTCCTCCTCCTGCCTCCCTCCTCCTCCTCCTGCCTCCTTCTCCCTCATCATCCTCCCTCCTCCTTCTCACTTTTCCCTCTTCCTCCTCCTCCTACCTGCTCCCTCCTCCTCCCTCTACCTCCCTTCTCCTCCTCTTCCTCCTCCCTTTCCTTCCTCCTCCTCCTCCCTCTACCTCCTCCTCCCCCTACCTCTTTCCTCCTCCTCTTCCACCTCCCTTTCCTTCCTCCCCTCCTCATTCTCCCTCCTTCCTCTCCCTCCTTCTCCTTCCTTCTTCTCCGTCTGCCTCCTCCCTCTTTCTCTCCCCTCCTCCTCCCTCCTTCTCCCTTCTTCTCCTCCTCTCCCCTCCTCCCTCCATCCTCCTCCTCCCTCTTCCTCCCTCTCCTTCCTCCATCTTCCTCCTCCTTCCTTCTCCTCCCCCCTCTTCCTCCTCCTCCTACCTCCTCCCTTTTCCTCCCTCCTCCTCCTCCCTCTAGCTCCTCCCTCCTCCTCTCCACTCTTCCTCCTACCCTCTTCCTCTTCCCCTCCCCCTCCTCCCTATCCCTCCTCCTCCCTCTTCCTCCTCCTCATCCCTCCTTCTCCCTCCTCCTCATTCTTCCTCCCTCCTCCCCCTCCTCCTCCCTCTCCTCCTCCTCCCTCCTCCTCCCTTCACATTCCTCCTCCTCCCTCTTCCTCCTCCTCCCTCCTCCTGCCTTCTCCTCCTCCCTCCTCCTCCTCCCTTCACATTCCTCCTCCTCCCTCCTCCTCCTCATCCCTCCTTCTCCCTCCTCCTTCTCCTCCCCCTCCTCCTTCCTCCTCCTCCCTCTACCTCCTCCCTCCTCCTCCCTTCACATTCCTCCTCCTCCCTCTTCCTCCTCCTCCTCCCTCCTCATCACTCCTCCTCCCTCCTCCTCCTTCTTCCTCCCTCTCCTCCTCCCTCCTCCTCCCTCTACCTCCTCCTCCTCCTCCCTCCTCCTCATCACTCCTCCCCCCTCCTCCTCCTTCTTCCTCCCTCCTCCTCCTCCCTCCTCCTCCCTTCACATTCCTCCTCCTCCCTCTTCCTCCTCCTCTCTCCGCCTCCCTCCTCCTCCTTCTCCCTCCTCATTCTCCCTCTTCCTCCTCCACCCTACTCCTCCCTCCTCCTCCTAATCCCTCCTCCTCCCTCCTATTCCTCCCTACTCCTCCTGTCTCCTCCCTCCTCCTCCCTCCTCTTTCCTCCTCCACCTCCCTCTTCCTCCTCCCTCCTCCATTTACCCAAGACAGACAGACAGTCAGACAGATAGTCGGGAATGGGATCTTATATGACTACTTATATAATTTAAATGAGATGCTCTCCACCATGGGCTGGGCTGGGTCAGACAGACAGACAGATAGATAGATAGATAGACAGACAGACAGACAGACAGACAGACAGACAGACAGACAGACAGACAGACAGTCGGGAACGGGAACTTATATGACTACTTATATGAATTAAATTAGATGCTCCCCACCAGGAATTGGGCGATGCCGGGCCGGGTCAGACAGACAGACAGATAGATAGTCGGAACGGGAACTTATATGACTACTTATATGAATTAAATGAGATGCTCCCCATCAGGGTCTGGGCGAAGACGGGCCGGGTCAGACAGACAGACAGACAGATAGACAGACAGACAGATAGTCGGTAACGGGAACGAGAACTTATATGACTACTTATATGAATTAAGTGAGATGCTCCCCACCAGGGTCTGGGCGAAGCCGGGCCGGGTCAGCTAGTATATATATATATATATATATATATATATATATATATATATATATATATTATATATATATATATATATATATATATATATATATATATATATATAAAGATATATATGACATATTCTACTATACAGGTGTGAAGTAATGAGACTTCATATTTACTAGATTGCTGTATTGCGAAGAAGTTAATTATAACAAAAGTAGAACAATATGGTGGAACTGTAAGGTGACTAGTGTGTTGTTGCTACAATATGTGTTGCAGTTTTGCTTGAACATGTGTGAAGTCTTCCTCGGGACATTGGGTTGGGATCTGGTGACAATGACATGCCTGAAACTTGTTAAGGAAACATGAACTAAACCCAAATTCCAGTCTCTCTGGTACGTGTGCTGAATCGTGCCTTGATGGTGTTCTAATATGCTTCTTCGAGGTGTGAAGCTTCGGTACCGATCTTGCACTCCCTGGGGGTTTCTGTCCTTAGAGATGTGAGGGGGAGCCCTACAACAGTCTTCTTGGTAGTGGAAGTATTTTATCGGATCTGTAGATGTTACCGGGTGTGTAGATGGTACACCGGGTGTGTAGATGGTACACCGGGTCTGTAGATGTTACCGGGTCTGTAGATGTTACTAGGTCTGTAGATGGTACCGGGTGTTTAGATGGTACACCGGGTGTGTAGATGTTACCGGGTGTGTAGATGGTACACCGGGTCTGTAGATGGTACCGGGTCTGTAGATGGTACCGGGTCTGTAGATGGTACCGGGTGTGTAGATGGTACCGGGTGTGTAGATGGTACAGGGTGTGTAGATGGTACCATGTGTATATAGTACACTGGGTCTGTACATGGTACCGGGTCTGTAGATGGTACCGGGTGTGTAGATGTTACCGGGTGTGTAGATGGTACCGGGTGTGTAGATGGTACCGGATCTGAACTGGATCTGTAGATGGTACCGGATTTGTAGATAGTACACCGGGTCTGTAGATGGTACCGGGTCTGTAGATGGTACCGGGTCTATAGATGTTACCGGATTTGTAGATGGTACCGGGTGTGTAGATGGTACCGGGTGTGTAGATGGTACCGGATTTGTAGATAGTACACCGGGTCTGTAGATGGTACCGGGTATGTAGATGGTACCGGGTATGTAGATGGTACTGGGTCTGTAGATGGTACTGAGTCTGTAGATGGCATTGGGTGTGTAGAGAGTACCAGATCGGTAGATGGTACAGGGGCGGTAGATAGTACCAGGTCGGTAAATGATACCGGGTCTGTAGATGGTACCGGGTATGAAGATGGCACTGGGGCGGTAAATAGTACACGGGTGGTAGATGGTACAAGGGCGGTAGATGGTGCCGGCTCTGTAGATGATACCAGGGCGGTAGATGGTGCCGGCTCTGTAGATGGTACCTGCTCTGTAGATGGTACTAGATCGGTAGATGGTACCGGGGCGGCAGATGGTACAGGGGCGGTAAATGGTACCGGGCAGTAGATGGTACCGGGGTGGTAGATAGTAGTGGGTATGTAGATGGTACCGGGTCTGTAGATGGTACCGGGGCGGTAGATAGTATAACATATGTAGATGGTACTGGGTCTGTAGATGGTACCGGGTCTGTAGATGGTACCGGGTCTGTAGATGGTACCGGGTCTGTAGATGGTACCGTGGCGGTAGATGGTACCAGGTATGTAGATGGCACTGGGTATGTAGATGGTACCGGGGTGGTAGATGGTGCCAGGGTGGTAGATGGTAACGATCGGTACCGGGTGGTTGATGGTTCATCATTTCCAGCAACTTTGTTTCACTCTCTACGGGCAAAATGTCATGGTCTAGTATATAAGAAAATAATTAACAGTCCTGTGAAGTGTTAACATGTTAAGGAATGTTGATTGGTGAAAATTAAAGCATTTCAGTAAGACCGCATATATAAACATTTTCATTAAATGACCGGAAGAAAACATTCACAGTATTATGTATGTTATTAAGTATGTTATTTTCTATGAGAAAAGTTTCATTAAATGCTAATGACAGTAGAAACAAAATCAAACCAGCATCATCGTTATTTATACAGTAATTCTTGATTCTCATGAATATCTTTTTTTTGTTAAGAGAAAACCCATTGCATTAAATGATAATAAAGATAGAAATAAAGTCAATCCAACATCATCATCACCCATACTGTAATGCTTGATTCTCATGGATGTATTTATTGTTGAGAGAAAACGCATTACATCAAATGCTAATGATAGTAGAAACAAAATCAAACCAACATCATCGTCATCTGTGCTGTAATTCTGGTCAGCAGAGTAAGAAAACCCAACACCAGCGGGGGACTCCAGATAGATCATATTTGTGATCTGTGAGGGAAAGTTAGGTTAAAGTCACGTGTTACAAATATATAACAGTATATTGGATAAACTGATGACGTGCCATGGGATGCCATCATCTTAACCTTCTGTCCGCGTCTGCCGTGGGCTTATATCTTCTTCTTCTTCTTCTTCTTCTTCTTCTTCTTCTTCTTCTTCTTCTTCTTCTTCTTCTTCTTCTTCTTCTTCTTCTTCTTCTTCTTCAGCGTTCCGAGCCATTGAGGTTCTTTGCTGCAAATACAATCCGTCTCCATTCGTCTCTCTGGTGGACCTTCTCTTGCCAGTCGTTGATTCCAAGTGCTTGTAGGTCTGTATATATATTATCTCTCCACCGTCTTCTTGGTCAACCTCGGGGTCTACGGCCAATTATTTCCTGAGTGGGCTTATATATTGCCGAAATATTATCATTGCGTTATAATACAACATGTCTGCTACTGTAATTAACAACTTTTAAGTCATAACTGTGACACATCTCTACTTCCCATTTTCTGTCTGTCATTGGGGGGTGGGTGGGGGGGGGGGGGGGGAGGTCCAAACCTACTTGTGTTTGGTCCAAACCTTCTTTTTGTTTGGCACTGAATCTGTTAAGACAAATCATGTCCGTCCTCAAAATGGTGTGTGTCTGTGTGCGCGCGCGCGTGTGCGTGCGTGCGTGGCGTGTGTGTGTGTGAGTGTGTGTGTGTGTGTGGTTTTTTTGTTGTTGTTGCGTTGAATACCCTTAAATATAAACTGATAGTTTCATTTTCAGTAACGGGCATGTGTATCTTGGATGTGGGATCTACTATATTTCACCGTTATCTGAGGTTAGATGCCCAGTTAATTATGCAGAGACCAAAGGGGAATGTGATACTATTGTAGGGAAGTGTGACATCATTGGAGGACAGTATGATATTACCAAAGGGGAATATGACATTATTGGAGTGTAAAATATAATCTGAGGGAAGTACGACACCATTAGAGAGGAGTATGACATCACCAGGGGGAATTATGATATTATTACAGGAGAATTTGGCATCATCAGAGTGGAGTATGACATCATAGCGGAGACTGACATCATCGGTGAGATAAATTACAACATCAAAGACGAGTATGGCATCACCAGAGGAGAGTAAGATTTAGCAAAGGGGAATATGGCATCATCGAATAGATAATTGACATCATCAGAGTGGAGTATGACATCATAGCGGAGACTGACATCATCGGTGAGATAAATTACAACATCAAAGAGGGGTATGGCATCACCAGAGGAGAGTAAGGTTTTAGCATAGGGAAATATGGCATCATCGAATAGATAACTGACATCATCAGAGTGGAGTATGACATCATCATGAAGATGTAGGATATCACCGGTGTAGAGTATGACATCTTTGAAGAGGAATACTTAACCATCGATGGGTAATACGACATCAACAGAGGGGAGTAAAACAATAGAGAATGGTACATCATCATAGGGGAGTACGACATCGGAGGGGAGTACGACATCGGAGGGGAGTACGACATCGGAGGGGAGTACGACATCGGAGGGGAGTACGACATCGGAGGGGAGTACATCATCATAGGGGAGTACGACATCGGAGGGGAGTACATCATCATAGGGGAGTACGACATCGGAGGGGAGTACATCATCATAGGGGAGTACGACATCGGAGGGGAGTACGACATCGGAGGGGAGTATGGCATCGGAGGGGAGTACGACATCGGAGGGGAGTATGACATCGGAGGGGAGTACATCATCATAGGGGAGTACGACATCGGAGGGGAGTACGACATCGGAGGGGAGTACGACATCGGAGGGGAGTACGATATCAGAGAGGAGTACGACATCAGGTTCCTCTAAAACACAAAACTTGTCCTGTGAATTAGTTTCTGTTGGATTCAACTCTGGCACTTTTCAATCAAGAAAAAGAACACAACTTATGTTTTACCAGATCTGAACATCGAAGAGGCTGGCTGTTACTTAACTCTCTTCTGTCCCATAAAGTTGCTATTTTAACTCCTTCTACCCCAGACATTTGTTAAATTAACTCCTTGGGTCACAGCAGTTGTTAGTTTAAAGTTCTTCAACCTCTATAGATAATATGTTATGTTATGTTATGTTATGTTCTGTTATGTTATGTTATGTTATGTCGAACGACGTCACTGCACATTGGGCAGTCCAATTCGTGATGAGTCCTCCGATGCAGCAGCCATTCCAAAGTATCTCCGATCACTGTTCCCATGAGGAGTTGGTCATGATATCTCGTCTCTTTCCCTGGAAGGCGGAATTGGCGCGCTTGATCAGACTTCACCTCGAGTTCGTGTAATCGGGCTGGCACTGGAGTCTTGTTAGTATCCAGCATGCGAGTCCGTCTCATCTCATCTCATCTTGTTCTTTTTGTACCTTGCGGTGTCAGGGTGGAGCATAAACAGTGGAGCTGTGTCCGTTTATGGGCTTCATGTGTTGAGATTCCCGTGGAATCAGACGATATAGTAATTATTTTACCCCTTCTAACCAATGCATGCATTACGATTAAAGTAAGTGCCAGGTACAGAAAGAGTTAATGTCATCAATGAGAAACTAAAGCATGTGTGGTCAGCTTCTCAGAATAGAATGAGTTACTGTGATAATACAATATTATTTGATCACTTCTAATCCAGCTATGTATTACTTTCAAAGTAGTACAAATAAATGCCAGGTAAAGAAAGAGTTAATGTCATCAATGAGTAACTAAAGCATGCATGCTCAGTTTCTCGGAATATAACGAGTTACTGTGAATATAAGGGAATAACTAATGAATAGATAGTAACTACTACCTGGATGTCTTGGCCGCGTGTTATGGCCCAGTCAAGAACACAGAACTGATCTACTATTCTGGTGATCGTATGAGATAGTGAAACATGACCGCCTACGCTTATTGGCATGGCACATGATGATGATGAGTGAGTTGCATGTAACAGTGTAATACAATGTAATTAAAGGGGGCAACTAATGCGCAGTGGGTGACCTTTTTGTAGCAGAAACAGTTAAAATGATGATACAAGCATTGCAGGACGTTCTTGTAGCAGAAACTGTTAAGATTGTGATAAAAACATTGCAGGACGTTCTTGTAGCAGAAACAGTTAAGATGATGATAAACAACATTGCAGGACGTTCTTGTAGCAGAAACAGTTAAGATTTTGGTAAAAATATTGCAGGACGTTCTTGTAGCAGAAATAGTTAAGACGATGATAAACAACATTGCGGGACGTTCTTGTAGCGGAAACAGTTAAGATTTTGGTAAAAATATTGCAGGACGTTCTTGTAGCAGAAACAGTTAAGATTTTGGTAAAAATATTGCAGGACGTTCTTGTAGCAGAAACAGTTAAGACGATGATAAACAACATTGCGGGACGTTCTTGTAGCGGAAACAGTTAAGATGATGATAAAAAATATTGTAGGACGTTCTTGTAGGAGAAACAGTTAAGATTATTATAAAAACATTGCAGGGCGTTCTTGTAGCAGAAATAGTTACGATTATGATAAAAACATTGCAGGACGTTCTTGTAGCAGAAACAGTTAATATTATGATAAAAACATTGCAGGACGTTCTTGTAGCAGAAATAGTTACGATTATGATAAAAACATTGCAGGACGTTCTTGTAGGAGAAACAGTTAAGATTATTATAAAAACATTGCAGGGCGTTCTTGTAGCAGAAATAGTTACGATTATGATAAAAACATTGCAGGACGTTCTTGTAGGAGAAACAGTTAATATTATGATAAAAACATTGCAGGACGTTCTTGTAGCAGAAATAGTTACGATTATGATAAAAACATTGCAGGACGTTCTTGTAGCAGAAACAGTTAAGATTATTATAAAAACATTGCAGGGCGTTCTTGTAGCAGAAATAGTTACGATTATGATAAAAACATTGCAGGACGTTCTTGTAGGAGAAACAGTTAATATTATGATAAAAACATTGCAGGACGTTCTTGTAGCAGAAATAGTTACGATTATGATAAAAACATTGCAGGACGTTCTTGTAGGAGAAACAGTTAATATTATGATAAAAACATTGCAGGACGTTCTTGTAGGAGAAACAGTTAATATTATGATAAAAACATTGCAGTACGTTCTTGTAGGAGAAACAGTTAATATTATGATAAAAACATTGCAGGACGTTCTTGTAGCAGAAACACTGTTTGTGATTTACCTGGCAATTTTTCCTTCAGTAGTATGCCATTGCATTCTGAACCAGAAGTTAACATTCAAGTTCAACTAACCGGCGTGGGGAACAAACCGACCAGCCCGCCGTCGAAGAGAAAGTATGTATATGTTAAACCTCTCTGCCACGCCGAACTCCGGTGTGATAATACACTGGAGTATTTAACACATTCAACACCTTGTGCCACATTTATTGACAGACAGAAGATTAAATGGTTTGGTCATCTCTTTAGAATGCAACACCATCATCTACCAACACTGGCTCTACATCAAAGATCATCTGCGACGAGAGCAAGAGGACGCCCAAGAAGAAAATGGATTGACGACATCAAAGACATTGTACAACCACACGGAATGACACTATCCAGTGCCACCCCTCGGGCGCTGGAACGTCAATTATTCCTCCCTACGACGCTTGACGGCAAAAGTGGAATATTATTATGATGATGATTTAATACATTCATGATGAGTTCCATGGGACATAAAGAGTTACATTGATGATACAAGAAGTAACTAGTTCATGAATAATGAGCTCTGTGGGACATAATCAGTTAACTGATTAAGTCCCGAAGCATTATATATCGCCAAATGTGAACTCTCATTTGTACAAATGGATGATATGTCGTTATACTAGAGCCATCTTGTTATTTATTTTGTTTAATTGTATCTTCCACAATTTCAATGCTCAGTGAACATACATTTTCTTTAGACAACGAGTTCATTTGATTGTGTACCATGCTTGATCTAAATCTACCTTGTGGCACTGAATCAATTAAGAATAGGAAAGACAGAAACTCATTAAACAAAAAGCAAGAAGGCGATAAAAGAACAAGTAGTTAATCAACAAAGTAGAAAGTTTAAAGTAACATACACGAGTGACTGGGAATTAAGAGAGAGTTGATGAAAGAAATAAAGAGGAGGGAAGTGAAATATTTCGGCTACGTTAAAAGACATGATACTATTATAAAAACCATACTGGAGGGCAAGGCTGAGGGCAAGTGTGCAAGAGGTAGACAACAATATACAAGTGGGAATTAACGTCAAGTGGTGGACGAACATCAGCCTGACAGAACGTACAGTCAAGGCGAGAGACTGGCAGTGTTGGAGATCCATTGCAGCCAACCTTCATTGCGTAAACGGCACCTGATTGATTGAGACGTGTGAAAAGACAATGTTATACAAACAAATGCGATTGTTAAACAAGGAGACTTGCCTGATTCCAAGCATACGGATTTGCTTGTAAGTTAACGCCATCATCAGCTACCTGCAGGAGTAGTGGAACAGATTACACGGTTGCCTGTGGATTGCAGACGTCTTTCTAAATGTGTCGGTGTCTGTCGCTTAATGGATAGTGAAAGCAGTTTCAAAATTCCCCGGCATTCTGAGACATAGTGAGTTGTAGCAATATACCGAGCTGTGCAGCATGTTCTAGAGAGAGAGAGAGAGAGAGAGAGAGAGAGAGAGAGAGAGAGAGAGAGAGAGAGAGAGAGAGAGAGAGAGAGAGAGAGAGAGAGAGAGAGAGAGAGAGAGAGAGAGAGCAGAAACTCTTAAGCCATTTGCTGGGCATTTTGTTTTTTGCATTGGCTTTCATACAATGATATGGGTGCCGGTCGTCCAGAAAGCAATGGAAAACCACTGGACGTAAACTTATCAACAAACAGCTAAAAATGCTGGTGTTAGTCCTGTAAATGATATGCAATTAACATTTTGTGTGTGCACGTACATGAAGTTTGCGCCAATCGGGTTTCTTCTCCAATTTCCATAAATTCCCATGTGCATCAAGAACGCCACAATCAGGGGATTTCCTCCAGAGTTGACGCATTTGCACGTACAGCAAGATTTTCTCTCAACGCACCAATTCATCATTTAGTAGGACATGCATTTAATGGAAATTTAAGCCAATTTTCCATTTAGCAGGACATGCAGTAAATGGAAATTGGAACTAATTTGTCATTTTGGAGGATACACACTCTTCGGACATTTGAACTGGTTTGTCATTTAGTAGACACAGTCTACGAACATTATTTATCCACGATTTGGGAGTGAGCTAAGAGTGCCAGAGACTTTGCCACTTCATGGTTTCTAGTCACTGCATCTGTCGAAGCCCACTAACTCCATGTACCTTGTCAGTTTACATCAGGCGTCTGGTGGCCATTTATCCACTCCATTGTGCACAACATGGAATTATGATAGAATTCGCGCATGGATTCCATAAAGTCATAAAACTAAACCGTGGTTCATTATTTGCTTTATTATCTTTACAGGACGTAACAGTTATCTGCAGCATTTTTCTTTTTTTTTGGCTGTTTGTGATTTCTTGGTAATTTTACGATCAGTAGTTTGCAATTGCTTTCTGAACGAACGGCACACAAACCATTGTATGAAAACCAACGTAGAACGGTTTGTTGCCAAATCGCCTGCAGCTTATGTTTCGAACGCGATATGCAGGATTATGAATTGCGTCCTTTATCTTTTCGCCACAGAGCTAGTGGAAGAACAAATATAGAAAACAAAACTTGCAATTACATATAGAGGTATATTTCTATTCAGCCGTGTAAGAAAAATGTATGCAAACAATTTAGAATAGAGAACAAGGTATAAGATTTTATCGCTTCTAAGTGGTGACCAATTTGTCTTGAGAAATGAGAAAATGAAGAGGATATACTGATGCATTGAGACTGGATCAACATTGTCACAGGTTTCATTTCTTACAACAAAAAGAGATAGAGAGACAAATGAGAAAATAAGAGCAGGTGTAGGGATAACACCTATTACTGACTTTATGGAACCAAATAGAATTAAATAGCTCGGAAATTTAGTTAGAATGGAACGGCGGCTAGAGCGCTCTACGTGAGAACATCGGAATACAAGGCGAGAGGACGACACAGAAAGTCCTGACAAGATGGAATAAAAGATACATTGAAGAAATAAAATATGGCATTAGTACAAGCAACAAGACAAGCCAAACACAGAAAATTACATCTGCCTCCTCTCTGCGACGCTTCACGGCAAACGTAGCAGGACAAAATAAGAAGAGGAAAAGTAGTAATTGACTCATGCTCTCATTATGTATGTGAAGCGTGGACAATGAACAGACAAGTTGAGAAACATCTGATGGTAATAAAATGTGGTTTCTGAGGAAAGTGCAAAGAAAACCATGGACAGAGAGAAAATTCAATGACCAAGTCCTACAAGAAACAAACGAAAATCATACACTAATTAGAGCAATTAGACGTAGACAATCAAAATTGTTTGGTCACGTTACGAGTAGAAATAAATTAGAGAACTTGGTGACAACTGGCAAGATCGAGAGGAAGCGAACAAGGACAAGGCCGAGAAGTAAATACCTGGATGGCATGACCACGTAGTATGGTTGAGACAAGAACACAGAGCTGATCCATGACTCTGGTGATCGAGTGAGATGGCGAAACATGACCGCCCACGCTTATCGACATGGCACATAATGGAACGTGTTCAGTAGGTGGCGGTGTGTGCACCAATGAGAACCATGAACACAAACGGTGCATCAAATTATTTGTTTCTGTTAATCTTCTTCTTCTTCTTCTTCTTCTTCAGCGTTCCGAGCCATTGAGGTTCTTTGCTGCAAATACAATCTGTCTCAATTCGTCTCTCTGGTGTCTGGCATGTTTCTGTTAATACTTATATAAATAACATTAACGCAAAATACTCCCTGGCGAAGAGGTTAACGGCTCCCCCCCCCCCGTAACCCCGTATATCCACGCGAGGAACACAGCTGCGCGAGATTCGGCAACGGATCGCTACGCGTTGGTTACTTACGGGGTATGTGAACTGGTCGCCCAGAAAGTAATGGCAAACTACTAAGCGTAATCTTACCAAGAACATCAACAATAGTTGAAAAATGCTGGTTTTGACTGCAACGTCCTGTAAAGGATATGCAACGTAAAAAAAAAAACAACTTCCATATATGTGTTACGTCATCGTCATCAAGTGCCTGATTGGCCTTTGGCGATCATGTTTCTCCACATCTTGCGATTTTCAACGGTATGTTTCTATTCACGTGTTGACTCCCTTCCGTGCCATGACAAAAGACTGTCAATAATTTTCTCTCGCTGTCTTCCCCTGTCTCTCTTTCCACAAATCTGTCCATTTGTCACAACATGTTCCAGGTTTCATGTTCTCAAAATGTGGCCAAAAATACAGATTGCCACTCTCTGGTGTTCGCTGTGGGACATTCCACCATAAAATCACTCGGAAAACATTTTTCAAATTTGAAATTTAAAAAAAAAGTCGCTTAAAAGTCGACAGGATCGACTTCATTGCACCGGGTGTTATCACATATGGCTCGGTCTCTTTCCGCAGCGCGGAAAGCGTTGCACCAACCACGAACTCCGTAGCTCTAGCGACGACCCCCCGGAGTCTCCGAAAAATTTAACTCGTGAACCGAAGGACGCGGCCCGGAATCGAACCCACCACCTTCGGAGCCCGAGTTAAACGGCTTGACCACTTCGCCACGGAGTATTTGAAATACTTAACAACAACGACATAGTGAATCATCCTCTTATAGGTTAAAAACAAGAAGGGTCGACTTCATTGCACCGGGTTTTACCCAATCTAAATCAGTCTCTTTCTGCGGGACAACAGGCCACCCGCCGAAAGCATGACACAAATTGCGAATTACGTAACTCAAACCATGACTCCCGGTTGTCTTCTGAACAATGGCAATCATGGTCTGAACGACGCAGTCCGAACACAAACCCAACATCTTCAGCGTGTCAGGCAGGCGTTTGACCATTTCGCTAGGGAATAATTCTCTACTTGTCTGTTACACGAGATAAGACTCGTAGTAATATAAGTTCATTCAATTCGTAGCCCTTCAACGTGTGGATGTACAGTTTAGATTACTACATAATATATTGCAAGAATACCCCAGGACATATTGTTAGATCACCTCACGACATATTATTAGAATACCACAGGACATATTGTTAGAATACCACAGGACATATTGTTAGATTACCTCACGACATATTGTTAGAATACCATAGGAGGACATATTGTTAGTATACCACAGGACATATTGTTAGAATACCACAGGACATATTGTTAGATTACCTCACGACATATTGTTAGAATACCATAGGAGGACATATTGTTAGAATACCACAGGACATATTGTTAGAATACCACAGGACATATTGTTAGATTACCTCACGACATATTGTTAGAATACCACAGGACATATTGTAAGATCACCTCACGACATATTGTTAGAATACCATAGGAGGACATATTGTTAGAATACCACAGGACATATTGTTAGAATTACCACAGGACATATTGTTAGATTACCTCACGACATATTGTTAGAATACCACAGGACATATTGTTAGAATACCCAAGGACATATTGCTATATTACCCCTAGTAATATTACTAGATAACCCCAGGACATATTGCTAGACTGCCCCAGGACATATTGCTAGAATACCCCAGGACATATTGCTAGATTACCCAAGAACATATTGCTAGATTACACCAGGACATTGTACTAGATTAACCCATGACATATTGCTTGAACACCCTAATACACATTGCTAAATTACGCCAGGACATATTGCTAGATTACCCACCAGGAAATATTGTTAGAATACCCCAGGACATTTGTCTAGAATACTCAAAAGTATATTGCTAGATTACCCCAAGTAATATTAGTAGATTACCCCAGGACATATTGCTATATTACCCCAGGACATATTGCTAGAATACCCCAGGACATATTGCTAGAATACCCCAGGACATATTGCTAGATTACCGGGGGACATCTTGCTAGATTACAACAGGACATATGGCTAGAATACCCTAGGACATATTGCTAGATTACTCCAGAACATTTTGCAAGATTACCCCAGGATATATTGCTAGATTACCCCAGGAAATATTGCTAGCTTGCCCCAGGACATACTGCTAGATTACTCTAGGACATATTGCTAGATTATTCCAGGACATATTGTTAAAATACCAGAGGACATATTTTTAGATTACCATAAGACAAATTGCTAGAATACCCCAGTACATATTGCTAGAATACCCAAGAACATCTTGCTAGATTACCCCAGGACAAATGTTTAGATATATATTGGCACCTTGTCATCTTGCCAGACGATAGTTTGTTACAATGTGCTTGGAAAAAGCCATAATAACTACAACCCATGGCGGGGACTGGGGATAGTGTTATATTTCTCTATAGCACAGTATCTGAGTTGAATTGTCGTGGTACATGTTGCCCATACT
>JACEFZ010018861.1:0-87500 GCA_014155875.1 Cepaea nemoralis | reverse complement strand
TTGGTATGGTTTCGCAGCTAAAGTTTTCTACGAGAAGAGTCAACCAGTCTCCCGCCAACCCACATTAGTCGTCTCTTACGGCACGCATGGTGTAGGTTACAGTGCTGCTACTCTGTCCTTCTTTCATGGGTTCCGGTAACAAGCAATCGGGGATTTAGTATCCATTGTTCCTTCAGATAATGCATTATTTATTCATTAGCTGATGTTGTTTGTTAATGCATTATGACGTTCATATTTATCTCTCCGGCAGTCTGCGTGGCCGTGGGGTTTAGCGCTCTTGTGTTTAAATTTCGATGCGCTGATTTCGAGGTCAGGGGTTCAACCCCTACTTCAATTTAGTAAGACCTCAACGACTACTGCTTCTTCAGAAAGCAACGCCAAACTACTGAGCGCAAGCTTGTCTAAAATCAAAAAGTTGGGGTTGATCACAGCATCCCGCAAAGGGCATGCAACATTTTTTTATGTATTGATTGATTGATTTAGGAACCGACATCACAGCATTCGGGACATTCCCATAAGCGCTCCATAAGCGTTTTTTATGTATCTCTCCGCCTACTTCATAGGGATTCTTCTTCTTATAGTCCCTGCCGTGTGGTTGTTGGCCCTCATTTCTTTCCACAATTTTCTGTTGATTCTACTGCCAATTATTTCTTATATAAATATTCCACCATGCCACGATGTCAAACTGCCCAGAATCTTCTCTCTTGGCCTCCATCTGTCCCTCTTCCTCTCAAATTTTCCCAATGATAAGACGCACTTTTGCTTTTCCTTCTCATGTTGTGCGCAAAGAATGGGAATTATCTTCTTCTGGTGAGAGTTATCAATTGTCAAGGTGAATTAACTTATTTCTACATAATGCACAAGCGTGTGTTGGGGTAAATATTCATTATTTCATACGGTGAAGGTTGTGTAATCCTGCTTTTTTTATGGAAAGACCATGGCAGAAAATTGCATAGGACACAGTGAGAAAACCTATTTACATAACTGTAAAATCATTCCTGTGGAGTTTACATATCAAACAGAAAAATAAGGAGACTTAAACATTTACGTAGATGAAAATTAGAAACATATGAATTATTTCGGGAAGAAAATGATGATGGCAGAGAAGGCAATCATGCAAGTAATATGGAGTGAGAATGGGTGTGGAATGGGTACATACACACAAAGCCAGGGCAAAATTTCAAGATCTAGCAGACAACATTTGGCGTGGTGAAATTGGAGAGTTGTGAATGCAGAATCCTAAAGAGGACAACGTTGGGGAGAGTGAACTAATGGTATATATCAATGGATCTGTGCGCCGAGGTGAGAGATCAGGGTGGGCGAACAAGATCATAGCAGAGGTGAGAGATCAGATGGAGGCACAAGATCATGGCAGAGCACTGAAGAGCATGTTCAAACATGACAATTAGCATGGGAATTAAAGTGAAGGTGGTCGCTGCGACGCTGAGATGGCTTTCCGAGACTACATTCAACATGGCAGTCTTCAGAACTGACTCTGCCAGTTCTCCTGAAGGATCTGTCTGGATATTTATGATGTGCGTTTGCTCCGACGACACACTACAGCAAGAACTAGAACTTCCCTTCCCCCCCCCCCCACCAGACTAAAATCTAATGGTTTCATCAAGCGTCAGCACCAGCCACCCAGACTTAACCCAATCGAATCTAAGGTCCCCAAACTTCAAGTGTTTCTTCTGCTAGACTGTTAATGAGACTATATAAATGAAACGAATACACGATGGACATAAAACAGCTGTAAACCTTACACTCTTTGCTGCTGAAATATTGATCAGAGATAAAATTCACCTTGATACCTTTTCCATCTGTGAACGAATCACTGTCTTTACACCAAATCAAACTGCATTGGTCTATTCCAATATGAGTGCTAAGCAACTGACATAGGTAGAATGGAAAGACAATTAGTAAATCGAATAACCGAACATATACCAGTGTGGGTGGAAAAGAGAGCTAATCAGTCTTCAGAAATCTCCGTGTAGTCGACAGGTCATGAAACTGTCAAAGACGGCCATCACAGCACATTTGCTTATTAGCATTCATAGAGTTACCAAGCCGGTCTCCCGGGGTTAAGGACGCTGTTCGTAATCCCGTATACTCTCGTACGAAAACACCTGCGCAAGATTCGGCAGCGGATCGCTTCGCGTTGGTTACTTACGGGGGCATGTGAGCCAGTCGTTCAGAAAGCAATGGCAAACTACTGAACGTAAAACTTTCCAAGACATCAACAGCAGCTGAAAAATGCTGATGTTGACTGCAATGTCCTGTAAAGGATATGCGGGGGAAAAAAGAGTTAACAAAGAAAAGGTATTTCGTGTACTGTATTCAATCGATTGCTCAAATATATTTAAGCGCGATCGATTAGGCGATTCCGACAGTTTCTATGCAAACAGTACGACTTTATTTTAAATCCTAGATTACAGTGGGGATTAACGTTCGAACAATATCAGTGACTATGTATGTTTTTAGTAATTCAGCCAAAGTGTTATTCCTTTATTCATTTCATATGATATTTAACTCTGCAGTAAGGCACCTGACGAAGTGCAGAGAAATATGCCAGGCAAGAAATCGTGCAACATATTGTTTGTTGCTTCTGTGTTTACATTCACCATACCAATACATTGTTTTGAATAATACATGTATTATAATCATGCGTACCAATAGTGTAGCCTCTTAGTGCCGGCTCCCTGAAGATATCCAGAGTACTGTTTGAAATTGATCTCCCATGAAAGTCCCGGTAAGTTGGTGATCAAGTCTTCGGCTGGAGCAGCTAGCAGTACTTCACCGGCCCAGCCCACAAGAACTAATGTTAAGATCAGTTTCATTCTTGGACAACTGAAAGTTTATAAAGATAAACGAATTATGTGCTAACAAATATTTTCAAAGAAAAACTGGCAGTAGCTGGGGGAAGGAGTATATAATATAAAATGTTATTATTATTATTATTATTATTATTATTATTATTATTATTATTATTATTATTATTATTATTGTGCTAGCTTTCTTTGACCTCGAGCCAGTCAGTGAACTGGACTGATTTTTCGTGAGAATTAGCTTTTCCTATACTATTACCAATGTTCCCCGAACTCAGATGAACCCACTCCGTCTTCTGAGATATATGTAATTTACGTCCGCAAGGCAAGAACGAGATGTCAACATTTAAGTTTAATTGACGGGGTGTAGAACTAACTCAATAAGCCGTAGTTGAAAGAGAAAATGTAAGTGAGTTAAAAAATACACCAGGGACGCCGATCTCAACTAATAGTAATGAACTACTTTACCGCAACATGACTTCTTAAAGGCCACCAGGGACGCCGATCTGAACTAATAGTAATGAAACTACTTTACCGCAACATGACTTCTTAAAGGCCACCAGGGACGCCGATCTCAACTAATAGTAATGAACTACTTTACCGCAACATGACTTCTTAAAGGCCACCAGGGACGCCGATCTGAACTAATAGTAATGAACTACTTTACCGCAACATGACTTCTTAAAGGCCACCAGGGACGCCGATCTGAACTAATAGTAATGAACTACTTTACCGCAACATGATTCTTAAAGGCCACCAGGGACGCCGATCTGAACTAATAGTAATGAACTACTTTACCGCAACATGACTTCTTAAAGGCCACCAGGGACGCCGATCTGAACTAATAGTAATGAACTACTTTACCGCAACATGACTTCTTAAAGGCCGCCTTTAATTTCTCGGTGGAGCATAAGCCTTCAACCAATTGATGATAAACCCTATGTAGACGTGTTCATGATTGGTTGGACGTTGCAGTTAAAGTTTTCTACACGATGAGGTACCCAGTCCCACGCCAACACTCCTTAGTTGCCTTTTACGACACACAAGGTAGGTGACAGTGTTGCTTCCCTGTGTTTCTCTTCCGGCCCACCAGTAATATATGGACAACTAATATGCTGCTGCCGGACTCTCTGGCCGAGGGGTTACAACACTTTCTCTCTGTAATCCCGTTTATCACGCAGAGTCTCGTAGCGGAGCGAGAGCTGAGGCGGTTCGACCCCTGCTCGTGACTTGCGGGATACTGAGCCGGCCGCTCAGAAAGCAATGGCAAACTACTGAGCGTAATCTTGCCAAGAAATCAACATACAGCTGAAAGATGCTGATGTTGACAGCGATGTCCTGTAAAGGATATGCAAAACATTTTTTTTAAAATATGCTGCTATAACATATAAATGTGACAGAAGATAGAACAACTTGTCACAGAAAGCAGATCACTGACATAAACTGCGCGTGTGGCTACAAATTCAACTGTTTACAGTTTACACTTAACGACTAAATGTTGTCGTATTTCTAAACAAACTAGAACATTACATTCAACAATAAGAAAGAGACAAACAGCTTTCTTTGGTCATGTGATGAGAACAGAGACATTAGAGAACATCGTGATAACTGGAAAGATCAAGGGGAGGAGAGGTAGAGATCAAGAGAAATGAAGCTGGATGGATTGAGACGGTGGTATGGAGGAATATCAGTAGCAGAGTTGATCCAGAAAACCAAAGACGGAGATATGTGGAGAGTCATGAACGTCTACGCCAGCCGGCATGACACTTGATGATGATAATACTAATTAAAGAACACCTCTTCACGCCATGCGGTGTATTTGGTATATAGTGCTAGCTCCATAGTTTTAGACCATTCAACACATGGGCGACGAGGTCAGTATCACGGATGCCTTTCCGTCCCCGTAAATTTCCCGGTACCTAACTTAGGCTGGGTCGAGCTTGGAGCCCGGGTCAATGAGCTTCTACAAAAATCCCCGCCTCGAAGAAGATTCGAACATATGATCACCGGAATGGCATCCAAGTGTGCTAGCTATTGCATTAACGCAGCTCTCGCGATGACATAAAACTCAGCTTATTGTCATTCTACAATTTTATTTGTTTTTGTTTGCCTATAAAGAAAGGGTGTGGCGTTATCTGTCTTTATTCTTCCCACTGTCACAACTTTACAGCAGTAATCCCACGATTTCATTACGTTATATAATTTGCCGCAAAATCCGATGAGTAGCAATTAATTTATGAATTTTTTTGTTTGCGCTCGCTCGCTCGCTTTGAACCCTGGCAAAGTCCATATCCACTACTTCTCGTAGTACTGGACCAAATCTTGCGTGTGGATTAGCTTTCCCTATTAACAGTCCCTAGCCATCAGGCAAACCCACTCCGACTTCAGAGGTACTTGTAATTTACGTCCCCAAGACAAGGACGAGAAATCAACATTTTAGTCCAACTGTCCGGTATAGGGATTGAACCCGTTACCTCGGCATCAGCACACCGGATATTTAAGAACACGCGTTCCTATCCATTCGACCATGCTGACTTCAAATTTATGGATATGTCTCAAAGGAACTTGTTCTAGAATAAATGAACAAATTGCCAGAAATTAAGTATAAGATGCATCAAGTGCACTATTATACTGTATGAATAAACTTGTACATGACAAATAACTAAATAGAATATCTACTGCACAATATCCATTTTTAGCAGTAGTGACAGTTAAAACTGATAAATACAATTATATAACATAATCCACCAAATAAGTGAACGGGTATTTACAAACAAAAAGGCTTGTCTTAAATTGTGTTCCCGTTTGCAAGTGCAATACGATTCCTCGTTTAGTACTCCTGAACCATGCGTAACACATCGTACGACCTATATAGTTTCAGGTCACGTGAAAAGGAAGGAGATTAGATCAAGCGATAGTGTTATAATTATTGTCATCTCATTGTTGGCCCTATGCAGAACTTTGCCCCTATAACATCCACTCTGCGTAATTTCTCTGTTTGTGTACAGGGCTTATATAAAAATGTGATCTACCAGTATATCCTGGTACTAGGAAATGCAATCTAAAGACTACATTCATGGCAATGGCAGACCAGGCTCTAAGCCAGGGGTGGCCAACACGAGGCCCGCGGGCCGCATGCGGCCCGCTGGAAGTCATGTTGTGGCCCGCGGAGCTAGGTCAAATGAACATACATGTTAACTTTATTGTACATATCACCAAAAGAACATTACATCATGAGTCGTTCGTATCATACATTTTTAAATTTTAGCTAAGAGAAATTTGAAATATCTCGCATATTTGGAAAAAAAATCATTGGTTTTGAAGCTATTTTAAATATCCCGTATTTTCGTGAAAATTCATAGATTTTAGCTATTTCGAAATATTCCCGCTATTTGACACTCAAGGTTACTTAGTTTTTTGTCCGACGCTAGGTGTTGATAAAATTTAATATGAGACTTCAACTTCTGATATATGTTCTGCGGTCTTCGGCGTCTTCGGGAAACTCGCAACGCTATGGGGCTCATACTCATAACTATTTTCAGTTCAGCTTGACAAAGTTCCTTGTTATTGTGTAGTTTCGTTCTTTTATCGTTACTGCGTCTGGAGAGATTTTGCGATCGACGTTAAAATACATATTTATCATATTTATAATAAGAGTTCAAACTACTTTAACTAAGTATCCCGTCTACCATAATGATTCTATAGGTAAGTAAACCCTGAAACGTTTTATTTATGTAATTTAAATTGATTAGTCATTATTAATTAGTATTAACCACTGGCCTAGGGGTTAACGTCTTTCTCCGTCATCTCGTATATTCTCGTGAGTAACATAAACTGCCCGAGAATCTGTAGCGGTTCTCGCCGCGTTAGTAACTTACGGGGTATGTGAGCCGGTCGCTCAGAAAGCAATGGCAAACTACTGAGCGTAATCTTGCCTAGTACATCAACAGCGGCTAAAAAATGCTGGTGTTGACTGCAACGTCATGTAAGGATATGCAAAAAGAAAAAAAGTATTACCCGTAGTGTTTTATTTTTTCCCCCAGTTAAAAACGAAGACCTATCATGGCGTGAACTAGTAAATACGTTGGACCAAAGAAGAGAAGAATCACAGAATTAAGAAGTTTTCAAGACAGGTGGACAATAAACTATTTTGTGTGTGTGTGGAAATTAAAACAAAGCCCATGTGCTTGATATGCAACGAATCTGTTTCTGTTTTCAAAGAGTATAACATCAAACGGTACTACGTGGCCAAACATGCAAATAAATTTGATAAGTACAAAGGGAAATTTCGACAAGACCAAGTAAATGACTTTAAATAAAAAATTTCTGCACCACAAAAAATATTTACTAGAGCGGGTTCATAGTCGACATGCTATGTAAAAGCTAATTATGCAGTAGCCAAGATACAGCAAAAAAAAACAACAACCGAAGCCATATTCAGATTGTAGTGTTATGAATGAATACAACCGAGATGTTCTCGGGGTTAGCGAGTGCAGATGGACTGACTCAGGTAAAACGTTTAACTACGTTTTTAACTACGAACAAAGACACATAATTTATTCAGGAAGAACTGACAACCATCATTCGAACGGAGTCGCTATCATCTTGTCTAAAAATGCAGAAAGATCACTAATCAGCTGGGAACCAGTAAACGACAGAATCATAACAGCGCGTTACCAAACAAAATATTTCAAGCTATCACTCATACAGTGCTATGCACCTACCAACGACGATACCGACATCAACAAAGATCATTTCTACAACCAACTAATTGGTACCATCAACTTATCATCCAAACACGACATTGTTGCTGTAATGGGCGATTTTAACGCCAAGATAGGGTCTGACAATAAGGTTGTCGAGAAATATATGGGAATTCACGGTCTACGGGACATGAACCAAAACGGAGAGAGACTACTAGAATTCTGTGAAATAGCAAATCTGATAATAGCAAACTATCTATTTCCGCATAAAAATATACGTAAAATCACGTGGAATTCGCCAGATGGTATCACAAATAAATCAGATTGACCATGTTTGCACTAGTGCCAAATTCCGTTCATCAGTACAAGACGTCAGAGCTTACAGAGGAGCAGATGCTGGTAGCGATCACAATCTCTGCATAGCCAAGCTAAAAATAAAGCTTAAGACTGTATAAAACACCCAGAACCAAGAAAATAAACTCACAGTCCCTACTGACTAAAGAACACCAACTCGCATTCAACGCAGAGGTACAAAACATATACGCTAACAAAGAAAGTATAATGAGCAATGCGAATAGTAAAAATAACATTGAAGAAAATTGGAATTTCCTGAAAGAGACCATGCTAAATGTGGCAACAAACACAGTTAGCTACGTACAAAGACAGAAGAAGAAGTGGCTAAGTGATAACACCTGGACGAAGATACAAGAAAGAAAGCAAGCAAAACTAACACTTCTTTCTACAAAAGACACATCTTCATATGAAACCCATAAGCTAAAATACTCCATGTTGGATGAAGAGGTGAAATCAAGCTCACGAAAAGATAAACAGAACTTTATACACAGCTGGGCCGCCGATGTCGAATCAGCTGCCAAAACTGGAAACAACAAAGCCGTATTCCACATCATGAAACAACTATGCAATCACTCTCCTACACCAAATAAACCCATCAAAGACAAAGAAGTAAACTACTGTTATCTGATGACCACCAAAAGCAACGATGGGCAGAACATTTCAAAGAAATATTAAATAGACCGCAGCCTGACACTGTTCCCAACCTGGATGGAGAAACGACCATTCCCCCACTAGATGCCACCTGTGAGTCATTCACCATGGAAGAGATTAAAGCAGCCATTAAACATTTGAAGAACAACAATCGCTGTTGGTGGAGACATCTCAGGAGAAATTCTCAAAGCATAAGATGAGAATACCTTACAACGTTTGTTACAGCTGATCAATTAAATCTGGCAAAACGAATCCCCACCGCAACAGTGGAAGGATGTGTAATTTTCAAACTGCCAAAAAAAAAGGTGACATGTCTGATTGCAATAACGCATATATATATGCGTGGCACGACAGGAAATATTATTTCTGAAATTTGGCCCGCCTGCTGAAAAGGTTGGCCACCCCTGCTCTAAACCTTGGTCGGCTACTGGTCTAAGATCGAAACTCCGGCAGACGAACAGTTAGAGCATTGCTTTGCTGATCCAGCAGCTTGTCTTGATCCAAATGTATTGGTGTCACCTTTTTTCTGAAGTAAACTAGGTAGACCGAGAAGGGGATCGTCCTGAATGGGGAACACGTGGTCTCTACAGTTCAGCCCAGGCTTTGTTCTTTGCTATAGATAGAGAGGTATAACTCCACCCCTGGTTCCCGCCATGGGCTCTTGTTATTACACCTTTTTTGTGTGTAAAGCACTGTTTTTACTTATCATCGTCTGTCAAGACGGTAGGATGCCAGTTTCAGTGTTACATTGTGTCTTAAACTAGCAACAACACATGGTCTCTACAATTCAGTCCAGGCATTGTGCTATGGAGAGGTTGTGCCTTTTTTTCTTGAAGCACAATTTAATATTAATAAACAATCGTCTCTCAAGACGGCAAGGTGCCAATAAGTCTACCAGTGTTTTTTATTCTTGGTAGTGATTGGTCGGTGGCAACTGAATCGGTACAGTTATCTCGAAACAGTCATAACATCAGATAGGAGATGCTGTCACGAGCTCGCCATGAGTTAACCAGATAATAATACCGACGTTTGCTTGGCGTATATTTTCTAGGCCACAACAGTCGTACTAACAGAGTAAACACAGCTGCACGGGATACATCGGGTCAGCCCATATACACATTTGGCGGTGAGTGAGAAGGAAGGGATAAAACGCGTTGGCAGTTCATAACAGTTAAAATCACATATAATTGGCCGCTCAGGATATGGAATGGTTCCGTTTGTCATCTATGGTTCCGGACATCAGACGGAATGGAGGTTTTGACTGTCAGCACATGACAGAAAGTTGAGGGTGTTATTGAAAACAGTGGAACACCTGTCGGACATGAACAACGTCACGTGCACAATGTAAGCTTGTTTGGAAAACCATGATTGGCAGCTTGGTATCGAAACTCTTTGTTGGAACTCGACAGTAACTCTCTAGATTGTTTTGGATGTCAGAACCAGTGATGACAAATCTAACATGGAGGGAGCCCGAGGGAGGATGGATCCCTGACAGGGGATGATCTGCCAATGTGCCACCTGTGTGGGGGCATAAAGGATAACGTCACGTGGCCAACTTTGGTAGTTTGCCATATAAACCCGAGTTGGGACCAACTAGGGGAACTTGAAAATGCTCTAGTCGGAGTGCCAGGGCACTGCAGTGCTTAGTGGAAATAATATCTACCGTGTGTTAATTAGTGACTTAATTTTACACGTGCCTATAATGGCAGATGTAGATATGATTGATAGGACTGCAGTAGTGCCATTTAAGGTATAACCTAGTATAATATTAGTTCTAATTAATATAGACTGTGGCCTTGTTAAACTATAGTGTGATGATTAGCACTGTTAGTGGAAACTAGTTAGAGTAGCATAGTGATATTAACTCTGCTAGTTAAGAATAGATTAGTGAAGTGTTGATAAGCTTTACTAGTTGAGAATTGAGTAATGAGGGATAATTGGGATCTTCCCGTAGGTGTCCCTGGTGGGCGGGGTTCCGCATTCTGTTTGCTGATTTTTTCTTTGTCATAGCCTGATTCGGCTCTAGGTGGGTAGCTAATCTGCTCTATGACTAAGTCTAGTTAGCTAAAGATCATTAAGCAAGGTGATAGGCTTACACTCAGCCGAAAGGATCAGTAACTAGTACTATCACCAGATGTGTTGTTTCTATCCTAGGTTCCCTACCAGATCCAAGGAAACTCAACAAGTTTTTGGGAAAAATCCAATCCCATTCGGAAGAACACCAGTTCAACAATCAATAAAGTTGCATACAGAACGTAACTAAAGCTAGAAGGAAGTTGATTCACCAAAGAGAGTGATGCGTACTGATGCACCACACAGCATCAGACAGTAGTAACTAAATGAGAACAGTCTAATAGTTACCTAGTGTTATATAATCTCGTGTAATAGAACACAAGACATTATACGTGAGGCTAGATAGACACGAGTGAGGATCAATCACATTAACAATTAACATTAATGACGGTGTACACACTACAAAGGACTTGTGCAGTTTTTTTTTTAAGGAACGATAGGAACGGACATGGTGTAGGGTGCAACCGGTCCATGATTAACTGTTAATACCACCGGTGTCTATTTCGGATGATCATGAAATTGGATTACCAGAGGTCTACAGAGGCAAAGCAGTATCCGGCAAGATGGTTTCGGCACGGGGTGAGATGTACATGTTCTGACGTAACGTGCCGTGGTCTATCCTTGCTGGGATCAGCTGACTGGGTTGTGGTCTGAGAGTCCGATTCTACACACTTTATAGAACACGTCACACATTTTCTTCACATACACGTCTCATATACGTTACACTTTTCTTTTAATAAATTATCTTTATTAATTTTTAGAAGCAAGAGTTGTTGAGTATGTTGCGTTGGGGAAGTATGAGAAGGGGGCATAGTACGACAGTGAGAGAGTGATAGGAAAAGGTGTCCATAGGCTGATGGAGTGTGTTGGACGGAAGCTGGTGGATTCTCCAGAATATTGAGAGGGAAAAAATATTATAATGTGGGTGTCGGCTCTCTTCACTCCAGGGACGACACTGTAAAGGAGGACACGGCATTATTGGGGGCTCGTAAACGTGATATTGGGACAGCGGGATCTCTCGTAAACGGAATCCTTGGACAGCGGGATCTCCCGTAAACGGAATCCTTGGACAGCGAGATCTCCTGCAAGCAGTAACCTTTGACAGTGGGATCCTCTGACAACGGGGTCTTTTGACACGGGATCCTTAGTTATAAGAGGGAGATATCATTTTGGAGAATCCAGCTAGAGTGAATGTGGATAGGGGTTAGGACTAATATCTTACCTGTTCACACTTCACACATCTGCATAGGTCTGTGGTCCTGATTCTACTCTTGTCACTGCGTGAATGTGCTGTGTGTGGTATATCTAGATTTATAGTACTTGTTCATATATCTGTATAGTAATTTGCAGTTATATTGTACTCGACCTGCTAGCTTACCTCTCTGAATAATGGCCACCCCTAAACTTAGCACAGCAGAATTAAAGGCAAAGGGGGAAGAAATGGGATTGGCGGGGTCTGCTCTAACGGATTACATACAGGAAGTGGAGAGAGAGTATCGTCAAGCAGAAAGGGAAGATCGAAAGGCCGAGTTGGAATTGAGAAGGATGGAATTGGAAGCTGAGCAAGCAGCTAAGAAATTGGAAGCTGAGCAAGCAGCTAAGAAATTGGAAGCTGAGCAAGCAGCTAGGAAATTTGAAGCTGAGCAAGCAGCTAGGAAATTAGAAGCTGAACAGGAAGCACAGAAAAGGGAGCACGAGTACCGGATGAGGGAACTAGAGTTGAAGAGTCAATCTAATGGAGAAACTGAGGGAGCAGTTGGAGGTTCCTCCATCCCAGGATCAACACCAGTAGGTGGACATGGGTACCATGCTATGAAGTTTCCTTTAGCGGTCTACGAGGAGGACAAAGAGAAGATTGACCAGTACCTTCAACGCTTCGAGGCTATGTCAGTTGCTATGGGTCTGGAGCGTAACAAATGGAATCTTAAGCTATCCCAGGGATTACGCGGGACCGGATACGAGGTTTATACTCGCCTGCCACCAGGACATGAGAACAATTATGACGAGTTAAAGACGGCTCTGCTGAAACGATTCGAGGTTACGTCACATACCTACCGGAAAAAATTTCGAGCAGCGAAACGAGAACCCGGAGAGTTGTTTGCCGCCTACAGTTTGCGTCTTAAATCTTATCTCCATAAGTGGATGGATTTGGCTGGGTTCGCACATGACTATGAGAGTCTGGAAGAGCTCATGGTGGTCGACCAGCTGAAGAAGCAAATGTCTAAACCTCTCAGGACGTTCCTGGGAGAACAAGGAGCGGAACGTATTGACCTCGTGACTAAATTAGCAGAACGGTTCGTCGAGGTACATGGGGAGGCAGGGGAAAACCTTTCCACCAACTCCAAAAGTCAAGAGAAACATGACAAGAAGAAAGCCAAAAACTCAGGAACAAAAAAGTGGGAACCTTATGTGCAAAAATCAGAGGATAGTTCAGAGAAGAAGAAGGAGGGAAGCAAGAGCACTTCAAGCTCTACACCTAAACGACCGTGGTCGGAGAAGTGGTGTTCAATTTGTAAGTCACCCTCTCACAATACGAGGGACTGCAAATCGAAGGCTAAGAACCCTCACTTTGCAGCATGTCAAGTGACTTCCAAGGAGGTTGTCACGGAAAATGTCAAGGTCAACAAGGAAGCTCGCCACCAGGAGAGCTCACTCAAGTCCGACAATAGCAAATCTAGGACAGGGAAATGGTGCAACCAATGCAAGTCAAACACGCACAATGCTATTGACTGCAGGGGAAAGTCAGGAGACACTCAATTCGTCGTGTGCTCAGGAAAACCTAAGGTGGAGCCCACCGAACAGGTCGAGGCCGAGGAAGAGACTCCAGACCAGGAAAAACCACCTGTAGTGGAATTGGTAGAGGTTAACGGTCGTCAAGTGGAGTGTTTATACGACACAGGACTGGACGGGGAGGCCGTGATTTCTGCGGATCTGGTACATCCAGAACAATTCACAGGTGAAACCTTGGATATACAGCCTGCACAGAAGAGTGCTGTAGTCATGAAGTTGCCCATTGCTAATGTGGAGATTCGGTCAAGGTACGTCACCGGCACCATCAAGGCCGCTGTATTGACCGATCCCATTTTTCCAGTCATCCTAGGTTGCCGGTATGTCTTTCTGGGAATGCCCAGGGAGCCAATCCATATGGGAGCACTGCAGACTCGCTCTCAGACGAAAACGGAAGAGGCAGACGCAATTGTGACTAACCCAATGCCGGGGGAGCTACGAACTGCCCAGAGTGAGGATGATACTTTACGTCCTTGCTACAAAAAGTTGCAGAAAAGTGCTGATCCACCAGGACGGGGGCAGTACTACATGAAGAATAGGATACTCTACAGGAGAGCAGGAAGGGGAGACAACCTATACTGTCAGTTGGTCGTCCCGAAAGCTCACCGGTCCCAGATTCTTCATATGGGGCATACCATCTCCTTTAGCGGACACATGGGTATTGCCGCCACCATGCAGCGGATTTCCTGCCACTACTATTGGCCGGGAATGACAGATGATGTGCGTCGGTATGTGAAGTCATGCCCTGAGTGCCAGAGGGTGGCACCGAAACACTGGACAGCACCGGTGGTGTTGGGTGAGATGCCCATCATGAACTCTCCTTTCGAGAGGGTAGCCATCGATATCGTGGGTCCACTTCCCAGGACTAGGAAGAGGAACATGTATATACTCACAATGGTGGATTGCTGTACAATGTGGGGTGAGGCTATACCGTTGACCACGATTGACTCGAAAAGAGTGGCGGACGCACTGATGGAGGCCTTTACCAGATTAGGCTTTCCGGATCAAATTCTGACGGACAATGGATCTCAGTTTTGTGGAAAACTCATGGAGGAGGTATTTAGGGTGTTTCGCTCTAACCACATACATACCAGCCCTTACCACCCTCAAGCCAATGGACAAGTAGAGCGTTTCAACGGCACGTTGATGACAATGCTCAGGAAATTAGCGCAGGGAAAACCTGATAGGTGGGATGAATATATCCCAGCAGCACTCTTTGCCTATCGGGAAGTTCCTCATGGCTCAACAGGACTACCACCCGCTACGTTGCTGTTTGGTCGTCCAATCAAAGGACCGTTGGAAGCCATGTTGAGGAGTTGGACTGAAGAGGGGACGTCAGAAGAAGTGATCTCATCCTATCAATACGTGGAGGAACTGAAAGAAAAACTCCATAAGGGATGGACTCTGGCAAATCAAAACTTGAAAAGGCCAGGAAAAGACATGCGGCTTACTACAACCGTAGGTCTAAAGAAAGATCTCTAGAGGTGGGAGATAAAGTCTTGTTGCTACTCCCAACGGGAAACAACAAACTGGAGATAGGTTGGCAAGGACCATTTCCTGTGGAAAGGGTGATATCCAGAACCAACTATCAAATCCGGATCCGGGGAAAGTCGAAGATTTTCCATATCAATCTCTTGCGGAAATACGAAGAGAGACCCGGAGACAAGGCAGCTCACCTCATGGCAATGGCAGTTGCAGTGGAGACAGAAGTGGGAACCAGCGAGGGCAGGGAATATCCCTTGGAACACCAGGAAACCTATAGGGATGTGCAAGTGAACCCTGATCTGACCTCCCAGGAGAGGGAAAGGATAACCCAGGTTCTCAAGTCTCATAAGGAGATACTGACTGATAAACCAGGACGAACGAGGTTGGTTGAGTTCGAGATGACTTTGACCACACAGGAGCCTGTTCGCCAAAAGGTTTACCCAGTGCCATTCTCTAAAGAAAAGGCCCTGGAGGAGGAAATACAGAAATTGCTGGAGGATGACGTGATTGCACCATCCACATCCCCATACAATGCAGGGGTAGTTTTGTTACGCAAACCAAGTGGAGAACACAGGTTGTGTATAGACTACCGACTGCTGAACAGTCACACACAATTTCAGGTGGAACCTTTGCCGAATCCAACTCAGCTATTCGCTAGGCTCCATAAGGCTCGGTACTTTTCAAAGGTGGATCTGAGTCGGGGGTACTATCAGATACCAGTCAAACCGGAGATTCGACCACTGTTAGCTTTCAGTACACCCAGTGGACACTACGAATTCAAGGTCATGCCCTTTGGACTCAGCAATGCACCTAGTGTGTTTACACGCATGATGAGGACTTTACTTCATCCTTTACAGGATCCGTCCATCACCTCATTCATGGATGATATTCTGATTTCCAGTGACAGCCTGGATGACCACTTACAATCCTTGGAGAGAGTGTTTAATAGGCTCAAGGAAGCAGGGCTTACTGCTCGTCCAATCAAGTGCATGATTGGTTACCAGACTCTGGAATTTCTAGGTCACACCATCACTCCAGGACACATTGTTCCAGAAGAGAAGAACCTGGAGAAAATCAGAAATGCACCTAGGCCAAAAACGAAGAAGGATGTGCGATCTTTTCTCTCGTTGTGTGGGTTCTACCACAAATTTATCCCACATTTCACGGAATTGGGAGCTCCGTTGACGGAAACCTTGAAAAAGGGATTCCCGGATCAAATCATTTGGACACCAGAATGTGAGAATGCCTATAGTCAGTTAAAGGAGGCCTTGGTCAGCAAACCTGTATTACAGCTCCCTGACCTTTCCAAACCATTTGTGTTGCGAACAGATGCGAGTGCGATTGGAATTGGAGCCGCTTTGTTACAGGAAGGAAAAGACGATGCTTCGGTTTTGAAACCTGTAGCATACGCAAGTAAGAAACTTCTACAGGCGGAGAGGAATTATTCAACCGTCGAGAGAGAGTGCTTGTCCCTTGTATGGGCAGTGCAAAAATTTCAGCCATATTTGTATGGAGTTAAGTTTCGGGTCCAGTCGGATCATCAGCCCCTGATGTTCCTGGCTACTTCTCAGAAGCTCAACGCACGTTTGATGCGGTGGTCGTTGTTACTTCAACCGTATAATTTCACAGTAGAGTACATTCCTGGGAAGGAAAATGTTGGAGCGGACTTCTTGTCAAGACACCCAGCTCCTGAAGAAGAGGAATGAATCATCTGGATTAAACTCATGGTGGAGAAGAGTGAGATGGACTACTCTCTTAAGAGGGGGCCTATGTCACGAGCTCGCCATGAGTTAACCAGATAATAATACCGACGTTTGCTTGGCGTATATTTTCTAGGCCACAACAGTCGTACTAACAGAGTAAACACAGCTGCACGGGATACATCGGGTCAGCCCATATACACATTTGGCGGTGAGTGAGAAGGAAGGGATAAAACGCGTTGGCAGTTCATAACAGTTAAAATCACATATAATTGGCCGCTCAGGATATGGAATGGTTCCGTTTGTCATCTATGGTTCCGGACATCAGACGGAATGGAGGTTTTGACTGTCAGCACATGACAGAAAGTTGAGGGTGTTATTGAAAACAGTGGAACACCTGTCGGACATGAACAACGTCACGTGCACAATGTAAGCTTGTTTGGAAAACCATGATTGGCAGCTTGGTATCGAAACTCTTTGTTGGAACTCGACAGTAACTCTCTAGATTGTTTTGGATGTCAGAACCAGTGATGACAAATCTAACATGGAGGGAGCCCGAGGGAGGATGGATCCCTGACAGGGGATGATCTGCCAATGTGCCACCTGTGTGGGGGCATAAAGGATAACGTCACGTGGCCAACTTTGGTAGTTTGCCATATAAACCCGAGTTGGGACCAACTAGGGGAACTTGAAAATGCTCTAGTCGGAGTGCCAGGGCACTGCAGTGCTTAGTGGAAATAATATCTACCGTGTGTTAATTAGTGACTTAATTTTACACGTGCCTATAATGGCAGATGTAGATATGATTGATAGGACTGCAGTAGTGCCATTTAAGGTATAACCTAGTATAATATTAGTTCTAATTAATATAGACTGTGGCCTTGTTAAACTATAGTGTGATGATTAGCACTGTTAGTGGAAACTAGTTAGAGTAGCATAGTGATATTAACTCTGCTAGTTAAGAATAGATTAGTGAAGTGTTGATAAGCTTTACTAGTTGAGAATTGAGTAATGAGGGATAATTGGGATCTTCCCGTAGGTGTCCCTGGTGGGCGGGGTTCCGCATTCTGTTTGCTGATTTTTTCTTTGTCATAGCCTGATTCGGCTCTAGGTGGGTAGCTAATCTGCTCTATGACTAAGTCTAGTTAGCTAAAGATCATTAAGCAAGGTGATAGGCTTACACTCAGCCGAAAGGATCAGTAACTAGTACTATCACCAGATGTGTTGTTTCTATCCTAGGTTCCCTACCAGATCCAAGGAAACTCAACAAGTTTTTGGGAAAAAATCCAATCCCATTCGGAAGAACACCAGTTCAACAATCAATAAAGTTGCATACAGAACGTAACTAAAGCTAGAAGGAAGTTGATTCACCAAAGAGAGTGATGCGTACTGATGCACCACACAGCATCAGACAGTAGTAACTAAATGAGAACAGTCTAATAGTTACCTAGTGTGATATAATCTCGTGTAATAGAACACAAGACATGATACGTGAGGCTAGATAGACACGAGTGAGGATCAATCACATTAACAATTAACATTAATGACGGTGTACACACTACAAAGGACTTGTGCAGTTTTTTTTAAGGAACGATAGGAACGGACATTGTGTAGGGTGCAACCGGTCCATGATTAACTGTTAATACCACCGGTGTCTATTTCGGATGATCATGAAATTGGATTACCAGAGGTCTACAGAGGCAAAGCAGTATCCGGCAAGATGGTTTCGGCACGTGGTGAGATGTACATGTTCTGACGTAACGTGCTGTGGTCTATCCTTGCTGGGATCAGCTGACTGGGTTGTGGTCTGAGAGTCCGATTCTACACACTTTATAGAACACGTCACACATTTTCTTCACATACACGTCTCATATACGTTACACTTTTCTTTTAATAAATTATCTTTATTAATTTTTAGAAGCAAGAGTTGTTGAGTATGTTGCGTTGGGGAAGTATGAGAAGGGGGCATAGTACGACAGTGAGAGAGTGATAGGAAAAGGTGTCCATAGGCTGATGGAGTGTGTTGGACGGAAGCTGATGGATTCTCCAGAATATTGAGAGGGAAAAAATATTATAATGTGGGTGTCGGCTCTCTTCACTCCAGGGACGACACTGTAAAGGAGGACACAACAGATGCCTTGAAGAGATTAAAACAAGACTCGCCTTGGAGAAGGTAGCCTATTGCAAGATGGAAAACATACTGACAAATCAAAAGATTTGCAACGAGAAAAAGAGTGCTGAGGTGCTACATAGATGTTATATAATAGAATCTGTACTTTTGTATGGATGTGTAGAGTGAACAATGAGCAGAGAAGCTGAAAAATATATAATGGCTGTGGAAATGTGGTTTCTGAGGAAAATAAGAAACAAATAAACACCGAAAACTGATTAGAGAAATTCGACGTAGACGGACACAATGTTTTTGACATGTTACGTGAAGGAATAAATTGGAGAACTTGGTGACAACTGGCAAGACTGAGGTGGACAGAACCACGAGAAGGCAGAGAAGTAAATACTATGATAGCGTGGCTTGGTGGTGTGGTCGAGAAACACAGAGCTGATCCATATATATATATATATATATATATATATATATATATATATATATATATATATATATATATATATATATATATATATACTAGCTGACCCGGCCCGGCTTCGCCCAGGCCCTGGAGGGGATCTATCTATCTATCAGTCTGTCTGTCTGCTTGTTTGTCTGTCTGACTGACCCGGCCCGGCTTCATCCAGTCCCTGGTGGGGAGCATCTCATTTAATTCATATAAGTAGTCATATAAGCTCTCCCGTTCCCGACTATCTGTCTGTCTGTCTATCTGACCGGGCCCGGCTTCACCCAGTCCCTGGTGGGGAGCATCTAATTTAATTCATATACGTAGTCATATAAGCTCTCCCGTTCCCGACTATCTGTTTGTCTCTCTGTCCCGGCCCGGCTTCACCCAGTCCCTGGTGGGGAGCATCTAATTTAATTCATATACGTAGTCATATAAGCTCTCCCGTTCCCGACTGTCTGTATGTCTGTCTGTCTGTCCCGGCCCGGCTTCACCCAGTCCCTGGTGGGGAGCATCTAATTTAATTCATATAAGTAGTCATATAAGCTCTCCCGTTCCCGACTGTCTGTCTGTCTATCTGTCTGACCGGCGTGGTTTCGCCTAGCTTTTGGCGCACAGTAACTTAAAAGAATGTCCTTCCACACACCATTCAATGAAAACTGTAGAAAAAGATGGGTTAAAATGTTATGCATAATGCATTATTTTTATGCCAACTGTAAAAATACCTTAAAGATTATATCATTATTTAATATAACTCATATGCCTAAAAATAACTATAGACAAAGAGTGTAACAATAGTGCAGGTAAGTCCAACAATATGACTATAAAGTATTTAGAAATGTTATTAAAAGTTATGCCCCATTGAAATAACTTTTCTAGAGTGAAGTGCCCCTGCTATATAGACATTATATAATGAAAATGGAAAAGTAAATGTTATTAAATAAGTCGAAGATTTTACATTAAGAAATTATTATAGTCGGTTGCAAATGAATGAAAGGAAGACGTGTAGAAAATTTCATCTCAATCGGATGTACCGTTATCGAACGCATCCAATACCCACAAACCCACAAACATACAGTCTCTTTTATATATATATATATATATATATATATATATATATATATATATATATATATATATATATATATATATATATATATATATATATATATATATATATATATATATATATAATCATCATCATCAAGTGCCCTGCCAGCTGGCGTAGGCGTTCATTGCTTTCCACAGATATCGGTCTTTGGTGGTCTGGATCAACTCTGCTGATGGTATTCCTCCATGCCACCGTCTCAATCCATCCAGCATCATTTCTCTTGGTCTGCCCTGCCTCTCTTACCCTCGATCTTTCTAGTTGTCACAATGTTCTCGAATGCCTCTCTTCTCATTACATGACCGAAGAAAGATGTTTGTGTCTTTCTTATTGTTGTATATAATGTTCTATAGTATGTCCCGCAAAGAATGCCTTCATTCACGATCAATTATTTTGAAAACTGTCTGTTGCATCGTTATGAAATTTTTCCAGCCGTCTTATATTTACCCCCACCCAAGGAATATGTCTTTGATAGGTCCAAAAACAACTTAAATCATCGAAAGCGGCGACATTTCTTTGATGTTTTGCTTAAAAACTAGTGATTTCTCGCTAACAAATTTATGTTTACAGTAAGGAAAGCCCCGCCAATTCAGATGACACACAAGGCGTATCCGGATTCGTATGGGAGTGGGTGCAATGAAAGAACTAGCTTAAAAGTCGACAGGGTCGGCTGCATTGCACCGGGTTTTTATACCATATGGCTCAGTTTCTTTCCGCAGCGCGGAAAGCGTCGCACAAAGCACGAACTCCGTAGCTCCAGCGACGACCCTCGGGAGTCTCCGAAAAAATGCACTCGTGAAATGAAGGACGCGGCCCGGAATCGAACATACAACCTTCGGAGCCCGAGTCAGACGGCTTGACCACTTCACCACGGAGAATCCCGAGAGGGGTGCAATGTGTAATATTAGTAAAGACAGAGAATTTACAGAGGCATGGGGTAAATAATTTGTAAATTAACAGGAAAGTAGAAGGAATATATTTCTTACCTTATTTTTCATTTCCTTCTTGTTACTTCAGCTGCTGGTTAATAAAGTGCACACAAGTATTCGTGTTAGCTTTTTATATTGAGTTCGTGAAAGCTTCCAAATAGCTATGCGTTAATGTGCGTATGGAGTGACCAGAAATGATACCGCAATTTAGTCATCATGTTTCCATTTTTAAGGATCTGTTCAGCTGTCTATGTAGTTTGTTCACACGTACACATGGGTGACAGACCCGCTTTGAGTCTTCGTGAAAGACTGTCTACTCTGCTGTTTACCGTTCAGAGACGGAACATGATTACCTGTTTTGCACTATGAAAATAGTTGTCAGTGTCTCTGTAGTGGGCTTTCTTCTTAACGACCAAGATGTTGGTCCTCTTTTCATTGAAGTTTATAGATTGATTCGTATGCACGTGTGTTGTCCCCTAATTTGACAACGTGTTTGCTCTCACGTTTCTTGTTATGCCACAATATGTCAGTTTCCACCGCAATATTACTCTTCTGTTGGTATTCAATGCGTTTAGTGTGTGTGTGTGTGTGTGTGTGTGTGTGTGTGTGTGTGTGTGTGTGTGTGTGTGTGTGTGTGTGTTTCAATACAGTTGTTTGTCACCGCTGAGGGCTTGCGGAATTGAAAATTCATCACTGTGGAATACAAACTGTTGCCATTGACATTATGCTGATGCTGTAATGTTTAGGGCCTGCAATTCGTCTGAATAGTTGGAGCAAAATATCCCAGTAAGCGCGTACGTAGAATAAAGTCTGCGATCTGCTCATATCTTAATCTGTGTCGGACGATTCCAGTAGGTCGATGATTGCTCTCGGTTGCATAAAATTCAATCCATCCTTTCTCCAATAGTCCTCTTCCTCTTTCAACACATGGTCCTCACATTTTTTCCAGTAACTTTTATCAATATTTAATAGCGCGGACTGGTTGATAGACAGACAGACAGACAGACAGACAGACAGGTAGGTAGGTAGGTAAGTAGGTAGGTAGGTAGGTAGGTAGAAAGGTAGGTGGGTGGATGGATGGATGGCTGGCTGGCTGGCAGGCTAGGTAGACAGACAGACAGACAGACATACAGATAGATAGACAGACAAACAGACAGACAGACAGACAGACAGACAGACAGACAGACAGACAGACAGATAGATAGATAGATAGATAGATAGATAGATAGATAGATAGATAGATAGATAGATAGATAGATAGATAGATAGATAGATAGATAGATAGATAGAAGATAGATATATAGATAGATAGATAGATAGATAGATAGATCCCCGCTAGGAGCTGGGCGAAGCCGGGCCGAATCAGCTAGTTTATTTATATAATCACGTTTCATGAAAGAACCCCCATTGGAGACACCTCTGAACAATACCATTTAACTTAACGCTGTTTGTGCCAAAACGAAAATCGAGAGACAATTTCAAAATTAGTGGGGATGTGTCTTGCTGAAGCTGTAATACTTATAAAATGATGGTATTAATCCCCGAACCGTAAATTATATACCGCATATAAACAAACATTGAAATCTGCTGTACAAACTCCAGAACAAAAAATTTTTTGTTGGGTGGACATAATGATAAGGTTATATGCTAAATCTCATCATTTTATATTGAGGCAAAAAAAAAACCCAAAAACACTATAGTTTCATTAGCCTGTCTCAGGCAATCGTTGTTATAGTATGTCCACATTTGTTTGCCTTCATTCACGATAAATTATTTTGAAAACTGTCTGTTGCATCGTTATGAAATTTTTCCAGCCGTCTTATATTTACCCCCACCCAAGGAATATGTCTTTGATAGGTCCAAAAACAACTTAAATCATTGAAAGCGGCGACATTCCTTTGATGTTTTGCTTAACAACTAGTGATTTCTCGCTAAAAAAGTTATGTTTACGGTAATGGGGACCTGCAAATTCAGATGACAAACAAAGGCGTATCCGGATTCGTATAGGAGTGGGTGCAATGAAAGAAGTAGCTTACAATCGACAGGGTCGGCTGCATTGCATCGGGTTTTTATCCCATATGGCTCAGTTTCTTTCCGCAGCGCGGAAAGTGTCGCAATAAAGCACGAACTCCGTAGCTCCAGCGACGACCCTCGGGAGTGTCCGAAAAAAAAATGCACTCTTGAAATGAAGGACGCGGCCAGGAATCTAACATACAACCTTCAATCCATACTTTCTCCAATAGTCCTCTTCCTCTTTCAACACATGGTCCTGACGTTTTTTCCAGTAACTTTTATCAATATTTAATAGCGCGGACAGACAGACAGACAGACAGACAGACAGACAGACAGACAGACAGACAGACAGACAGACAGACAGACAGACAGAAAGGTAGGTAGGTAGGCAGAAAGGTGGATGGGTGGATGGCTGGCTGGCTGGCTGGCTGGCTATCTGGCTGACTGGGTGGGTGGGTTGGTCGGTCGGTCGGTCGGTTGGTCGGCCGGCAGGCAGGCAGTAGGCAGATAGATAGATAGATAGACAGATAGATAGATAGATAGATAGATAGATAGATAGATAGATAGATAGATAGATAGATAGATAAGCAGGCAGGCGGGCGGGCGGGCAGGCAGGCAGATAGATAGATAGATAGATAGATAGATAGATAGATAGATAGATAGATAGATAGATAGATAGATAAGCAGGCAGGCGGGCGGGCGGGCAGGCAGGCAGATAGATAGATAGATAGATAGATAGATAGATAGATAGATAGATAGATAGATAGATAGATAGATAGATAGATAGATAGATAGATAGATAGATAGATAGATAGATAAGCAGGCAGGCAGGCGGGCGGGCGGGCGGGCGGGCGGGCAGGCAGGCAGGCAGGCAAATAGATAGATAGATAGATAGATAGATAGATAGATAGATAGACAGATAGATAGATAGATAGATAGATAGATAGATAGATAGATAGACAGATAGGCAGGCAGGCAGGCAGGCGGGCGGGCAGGCAGGCAGGTAGGCAGGCAGGCAGGCAGGCAGGCAGGTAGGCAGATAGATAGATAGATATATAGATAGATAGATAGATAGATAGATATATAGATAGATAGATAGATAGATAGATAGATAGATAGATAGATAGATAAGCAGGCAGGCAGGCGGGCGGGCGGGTGGGCAGGCAGGCAGGCAGGCAGGTAGGCAGATAGATAGATAGATAGACAGACAGACAGACATACAGACAGACAGACAGATAGATAGATAGATAGATAGATAGATAGATAGATAGATAGATAGATAGATAGATAGATAGATAGATAGATAGATAGATAGATAGATATATAAGCAGGCAGGCAGGCAGGCGAGCGGGTGGACAGACAGACAGACAAACAGACAGACAGACAGACAGACAGATAGATAGATAGATAGATAGATAGATAGATAGATAGATAGATAGATAGATAGATAGATAGATAGATAGATAGATAGATAAGCAGGTAGGCGGGCGGGCGGACGGACGGACGGATGGGCGGGCGGATGGATGGATGGAATGATGGAATGATGGATGGATGGATGGATGGATGTTTGAATGTTTGGATGGATGGATAGATAGATAGATAGATAGATAGATAGATAGATAGATAGATAGATAGATAGATAGATAGATAGATAGATAGATAGATAGATAGATAGATAGATAGATAGATAGATAGATAGATAGATAGATAGATAGATAGATAGATAGATAGATAGATAGATAGATAGATAGATAGATAGATAGATAGATCCCCGCCAGAAGCCGGGCCTTGTCAGCTAGTTTATTTATATAATCACGTTTCATGAAAGAACCCCCATTTGGAGACACCTCTGAATCTTCGCGCTGTTTGTTTCAAAACGGAAATCACGTGAAAATTTCAAAATCTGCCGGGACGTCTCTTGGTGAAGCTGTAATACTGTTAAAATCATGGACGTAATCTCTAAATCGTAATTAATATACCGCATATAAACTAACTTTGAAATCTGCTGTAAAATCTCCAGAACAAAAATTAATTTTTTTGTTGGGTGGACATAATTATAAGGTTATATACTAAATCTCATCATTTTACCTCAGATGGTTACTGAGATATTGAATTTTATATTGAGGCAACAAAAAAAAACACACTATAGTATTCCTGGTGTCTCTTTGATCTCTCTGATTATTACTTCGCTATATAGAGAGAAGAAAGCTGGTGACAAGACACACCTCTGTCGTACTCCTTGCTTTATGTGTTCGTAACTACCCTCTTTATTTCCAATTTTAATTGCTGCTACTTGGTTCCAGTATATATTCTTTATTATTTTTAAATATTTCCCATCAATGTTGATATCTTCCAACATTTTAATCAGTTCATCATGTTTTACTTTATCAAATGCCTTAGTATAATCTATGAAGCACACATATATGTATTTCTGTTTCTCTATTGATCTTTCTATTAGTGTCCGTAATGTATATATTGCATTGTTTGTGCCCTTTCCCTCCACAAATCCATATTGCTCTTCACTAATTTTCATTTTTATTTTCTTTCTGGTTCTTCTCATTATGATTCTGAGTAGAAGCTTAGTGATATGGTTTATGAGGTAAATTGTACGAAAATCTTCACATTCAATTGCTTCTGGTCTTTTTAGTACAGCTATAAATACAGATTTCAGCATACCACTGGGTAAATATCCACTGCTGTAAATGTCATTTAGCATTTTGGTTAATATATCTACTCCAAATACTCCCAATACTCCTAATTCTTCTATTGTGATTCCATCTGGCCCAGCTGTTTTTCCTTTCTTCATATGTTTCATAGCGTCAGCGACTTCTTAATTTAGAATAGGTGGGCCTTTTAAGTTACTTTCTTCTGTTAATTCTTCCCTTTCTCCATTATATAATTCTCTTATATACTCATTCTACCTCTTCCTTTTTAACAAAGCCAAATGCAATGCAATCTAATGCAATGAACAGTAAGCGCTTAAATTTATTACAGGTTCCGAAGCTTAGATTGAACTTATACAAAACTTTTTTCGCGTATTCTGGTGCTCACTTGTGGGCTAGCCTTCCACCAGATCTGACAACTCCAATGAGTTCCTACACATTAAACCAAAAACTCTTTCAATACTTACTCCATACCGACTATATGCCTCCATAAGTCACCTGGTATCATTTTTTCCTATCATTCTTCACTGTGTGTGTGTGTGTGTGTGTGTGTGTGTGTGTGAGTGAGAGAGTGAGTGTGAGAGTGAGTGAGAAAGGGTGTGAGTGAGAGAGTGAGTATGCATGCGTGGTGCCTGAGTGAGTGTAAATGTGAGTTTGTGTGCACGTATGTGTGAGAGATTGAGTGAGAGAATGAGTGAATGTGAGAGAGAGGTTGTGTTATGTGTCTGCCTGTCTGTGTGATAGAGTAAGAAAGTGAGTCAGTGTGAGTTAGAGTCAGCGAGTGAGTGAGTGAGTGAGTGAGTAAGGGAGCGTGAGTGAGTCAGTGAGTGAGAGAGAGAATGTGTGGGTATATATGTGCGTGAGTGAGTGAGTGTGAGAGCGAGTGATTGTGTAAGAGAGAGAGAGAGAGAGAGAGAGAGAGAGAGAGAGAGAGAGAGAGAGAGAGAGAGAGAGAGAAAGAGTGAGTGGGTGAGTGAGAGAGTGCATGAGAAAGTGAGTGAGTGAGATTGAGTGAGTGTGTGTGTCTGTTTGCTTGTCTGTGTGCGCGAGTAAGAGAGTGAGTTAGTGTGGTTTAGAGAGTGAATTAGAGAGTTGAGTGAGAGAGAGAGAGAGAGAGAGAGAGAGAGAGAGAGAGAGAGAGAGAGAGAGAGAGAGAGTAAGACAATGAGAGAGTTAAAGTGTCAGTGTGCGTGAAAGAAATATATTTATATATATATATATATATATATATATATATATATATAGAGAGAGAGAGAGAGAGAGAGAGAGAGAGAGAGAGAGAGAGAGAGGAGAGAGAGAGAGAGAGAGAGAGAGAGAGAGAGAGAGAGCGAGAGAAAAGCTAAGCGAAAGCATATCATTATGCCATATTTTTGTTTATGTATCCTCATCTTTCATATTAGCATTTTTACTGCCAATTGAATTTAACATGCACTGCTTATTTCATCATGTTTATGTCAATTCCAGGAATTATCTTACTGAATTGCACCACTATTTTTTTTTACGTTACACAATGTATAACATATTTTAATCACCATTTTCCATATTTTCTATGTTTTCCCATTTCCCCCCAATTTTGAATGTTCTTGTGAGGATGCTCACGATAGTCGATAGTGTGTGCGTGTGAAAAGTGTGGGAGTTTATTCATATTAGTTTTAGTGATTATGTGAGGCAGCGTGTATGTGTGTGGATGGACGAGTGTGTTTATGTGTCTATGTGTTTATATGTGTGGATGTATGCGTAGGTGTATGTCTGTATGTGTGTGTATGGGTGTATATGTGTGTACATGTGTGTGTGCTTTTGTGTGTGTGGATGTCTGTACATGTGTTTATGTGTGCGTACATGTGTGTTTATATGTATGTGCGTGTGTATATGTGTGTATGTGCGAGTGTGTATGTGCGAGTGTATGTGTGTTCGTGCATGTATGCGTATATATTTGTGTGTTTATGTGAACATGTATGCAATGTATGCGAGGGGGTGTGGGTGTGTATGAGGCATGTGTGTTTGTGGGTATGTGGGTGATGTATGTGTGGAGGGGATGTGTGTGGGTAGAGGGTTGTGTGTGGGTGGATGTATGTGTGGAGGGGTTGTGTGTCGGTAGAGCGTTGTGTGTGGGTGGATAGGTGATGTGTGGGTGGGTGAAGGGATATGTGGTCGGTGGGGAGGGGGGGGGGGGGGGGTTGTTGTGAAGGATGTTTGGGTGATGGTTGGAAGTGAAGGGGGTGTTGATGGGTGGGGGTTTGTGTTGGTGGGGACTGTGCATGTGGGTGAGTGGGTGAGGGATGTGTGGATGAATGGGTGTGTGGGGATATGTGTGGGTTGAAGATGGGTGTATTGGGTGTGGGGATGTGTGTGGGTGGGGGATATGTCTGTGTGGGTGGGGTGTGGATGGATGGGACATTTGTGGGTGGGTGGAGGATGTTTGTGTAGGTGGTGAGTGTGTTTGTGGGTGGGGGTTGTGTGGGTGGGTGTGGAGATGTGTGTGTGTGTGTGTGGATTAGGGATGTGTGGGTGGGGATGTGTATGTGCGATGTGTGTGTGTGAGGGTGGGGGATGTGTATATGGGTGGTGTGTTGTGTGGGAGGAGAGATTGTGTGGGTGAAGGATGTGTCTGTGGGTAGGTGGGGTATGTGTGAATGTGCGGGTTGGTAAAGGATGTATGTGAGGGTGGGGTGTGTGTTTGGCTGGGTGGATGGGGTGTGTGAGTGTGGGTGCGTAGATGGAGATGTATGTGTTGATGGGTGGGTGGGAATGTGTGGGTGTGAGTGGTTGAGGGGTGGGTACGTGAGTGGGTTGATATATGTGGGAGATGAGTGTATGGGTGGGGGATGGGTGTTTGGGTTGGAAGATGTGTGTGGTGGGGATGTGTGTAGGTGGTGGGGGAGTGTGTGGGTGGGAGGTATATGTTTGTGGATGGGGATGTATTGGTGGGTGGAGATGTGTGTGTGGGGGATGTGTATATGGGTGGGGAGATGTGTGTGTGTGCATGGGTCGGGTGTGTGTGGGTAGGGGATCTGTGGTTAAGGGATAGGTTATTGGGGGTGGGTGGGTGGAGGATGTGTGGGTGGGTGAGTGTGTGTAGGTTGGGGGTGGGGATGTGTGTGTATGGGCGTGTGATGTGTGGGTGGGCTAGAGATTGGGGGGTGGGGGATGTGTGAAAGTGGGGGATATGTGGTGGTTGAATGCTAGTTTTGTGTGTGGGTAGGTGCGTGATATGTAGGTTGGCGGGGATATGTGTGTGTAGGTGGGGATGTTGTCACGAGATCGCCATGAGTTAACCAGATAATAATACCGACGTTTGCTTGGCGTATATTTTCTAGGCCACAACAGTCGTACTAACAGAGTAAACACAGCTGCACGGGTTACATCGGGTCAGCCCATATACACATTTGGTGGTGAGTGAGAAGGAAGGGATACAACGCGTTGGCAGTTCATAACAGTTAAAATCACATATAATTGCCCGCTCAGGATATGGAATGGTTCCGTTTGTCATCTATAGTTCCGGACATCAGACGGAATGGAGGTTTTGACTGTCATCACATGACAGAAAGTTGAGGGCTTGTTATTGAAAACAGTGGAACACCTGCCGGACATGAACAACGTCACGTGCACAATGTAAGCTTGTTTGGAAAACCATGATTGGCAGCTTGGTATCGAAACGCTTTGTTGGAACTCGACAGTAACTCTCTAGATTGTTTTGGATGTCTGAACCAGTGATGACAAATCTAACATTGAGGGAGCCAGAGGGGGGATGGATCCCTGACAGGGGATGATCTGCCAATGTGCCACCTGTGTGGGGGCATAAAGGATAACGTCACGTGGCCAACTTTGGTAGTTTGCCATATAAACCCGAGTTGGGACCAACTAGGGGAACTTGAAAATGTGGATTTAGGCAGACATGCTTGTCACTGCAGCAGTTAGAACATCTAACGTGTGAAGGAGATATTTGATTTAGTTTACACGAGCCTGTATGGCTACCATTAGATGTAATTTAGTGTAAACTGCAGTGCTGTAAGGTATAACCTATTATAATATATTCGTTCAAATTAATATAGACTGTGGCCTTGTTAAACTATAGTGTGATGATTAGCACTGTTAGTGGAAACTAGTTAGAGTAGAATAGTGATATTAGCTCTGCTAGTTAAGAATAGAGTACTGATGGATAATTGGGAGACGGGGAACTTGCCCGCTGGGGTTTTGCACTCTGTATGGGTCTTTCTTTGTCATAGCCTGATTCGGCTCTAGGTGGGTAGCTAATCTGCTCTATGACTAGGTCTAGTTAGCTAAAGATTATTAAGCAAGGCGATAGGCTTACACTCAGCCGAAAGGATCAGTGACTAGTACTATCACCAGATGTGTTGTTTCTATCCTAGGTTCCCTACCAGATCCAAGGAAACTAAACAAGTTTTGGGAAAGAATCAAATCTCATTCGGAAGAACACCAGTTCAACAATCAATAAAGTTGCATACAGAACGTAACTAAAGCTAGAAGGAAGTTGATTCACCAAAGAGAGTGATGATTACTGATGCACCACACAGCATCAGACAGTAGTAACTAACTGAGAACATTAATTATAATAGTTACCTAGTGTGATATAATCTCGTGTAATAGAACACAAGACATGATACGTGAGGCTAGATAGACACGAGTGAGGATCAATCACATTAACAATTAACATTAATGACTGTGTACACACTACAAAGGACTTGTGCAGTTTTTTTTAAAGGAACGATAGGAACGGACATTGTGTAGGGTGCAGCCGGTCCATGATTAACTGTTAATACCACCGGTGTCTATTTCGGATGATCATGAAATTGGATTACCAGAAGTCTACAGAGGCAAAGCAGTATCCGGCAAGATGGTTTCGGCACTGGGTGAGATGTACATGTTCTGACGTAACGTGCTGTGGTCTATCCTTGCTGGGATTAGCTGACTGGGTTGTGGTCTGAGAGTCCGATTCTACACACTTTATAGAACACGTCACACATTTTCTTCGCATACACGTCTCATACACTTTACACTTTTCTTTTAATAAATTAATCTTTATTAATTTCTAGAAGCAAGAGTTGTTGAGTATGTTGCGTTGGGAAGTATGAGAGGGGGCATAGTACGACAGTGAGAGAGTGATAGGAAAAGGTGTCCATAGGCTGATGGAGTGTGTTGGACGGAAGCTGGTGGATTCTCCAGAATATTGAGAGGAAAAAAATATTATAATGTGAGTGTCGACTCTCTTCACTCCAGGGACGACACTGTAAAGGAGGACATGACATTATTGGGGGATCGTAAACGGAATCTTTGGACAGCGGGATCTCTCGTAAACGGAATCTTTGGACAGCGGGATCTCTCGTAAACGGAATCTTTGGACAGCGGGATCTCTCGTAAACGGGATCTTTGGACAGCGGGATCTCCCGTAAACGGAATCCTTGGACAGTGAGATCTCCTGCAAGCAGGAACCTTTGACAGTGGGATCTTCTGACAACGGGGTCTTTTGACATGGGATCCTTAGTTATAAGAGGGAGATATCATTTTAGAGAATCCAGCTAGAGTGAATGTGGATAGGGGTTAGGACTATTATCTTACCTGTTCACACTTCACACGTCTGCATAGGTCTGTGGTCCTGATTCTACTCTTGTCACTAAGTGAATGTGCTGTGTGTGGTAATATCTAGATTTATAGTACTTGTTCATATATCTGTATAGTAATTTGCAGTTATATTGTACTCGACCTGCTAGCTTACCTCTCTGTATAATGGCCACCCCTAAACTTAGCACAGCAGAATTAAAGGCAAAGGGGGAAGAAATGGGACTGGCGGGTTCTGCTCTAACGGATTACATACAGGAAGTGGAGAGAGAGTATCGTCAGGCAGAACGGGAAGATCGAAAGGCCGAGCTGGAATTGAGAAGGATGGAGTTGGAACAAGCAGCTAAGAAATTGGAAGCTGAGCAAGCAGCTAGGAAATTTGAAGCTGAACAAGCAGCTAGGAAACTTGAAGTTGAGGAAACGGCTAGGAAACGGGAAGCGGAGCAGGAGGCTCAGAAAAGGGAGCACGAGTACCGGATGAGGGAACTCGAGTTGAAGAGTCAATCTAAGGGAGAAACTGAGGGAGCAGTTGGAGGTTCCTCCATCCCAGGATCAACACCAGTAGGTGGACATGGGTACCATGCTATGAAGTTTCCTTTGGCGGTCTACGAGGAGGACAAAGAGAAGATTGACCAGTACCTTCAACGCTTCGAGGCCATGTCTGTTGCTATGGGTCTGGAGCGTAACAAATGGAATCTTAAGCTATCCCAGGGTTTACGCGGGACCGGTTACGAGGTTTATACTCGCCTGCCACCAGGACATGAGAACAATTATGACGAGTTAAAGACGGCTCTGCTGAAACGATTCGAGGTTACGTCACATACCTACCGGAAAAGCAGCGAAACGAGAACCCGGAGAGTTGTTTGCCGCCTAAAGTTTGCGTCTTAAATCTTATCTCCATAAGTGGATGGATTTGGCTGGGTTCGCACATGACTATGAGAGTCTGGAAGAGCTCATGGTGGTCGACCAGCTGAAGAAGCAAATGTCTAAACCTCTCAGGACGTTCCTGGGAGAACAAGGAGCGGAACGTATTGACCTCGTGACGAAATTAGCAGAACGGTTCGTCGAGGTACATGGGGAGGCAGGGGAAAACCTTTCCACCAACACCAAAAGTCAAGAGAAACATGACAAGAAGAAAGCCAAAAACTCAGGAACCAAAAGAGGGAACCCTTATGTGCAAAAATCAGAGGATAGTTCAGAGAAGAAGAAGGAGGGAAGCAAGAGCACTTCAAGCTCTACACCTAAACGACCGTGGTCGGAGAAGTGGTGTTCAATTGGTAAGTCACCCTCTCACAATACGAGGGACTGCAAATTGAAGGCTAAGAACCCTCACTTGCAGCATGTCAAGTGACTTCCAAGGAGGTTGTCACGGGAAAATGCCAAGGTCAACAAGGAAGCTCGCCACCAGGAGAGCTCACTCAAGTCCGGCACTAGAAAATCTAGGACAGGGAAATGGTGCAACCACTGCAAGTCAAACCACGCACAATGCTATTGACTGTAGGGAAAGTCAGGAGACACTCAATTCGTCGTGTGCTCAGGGAAACTAAGGTGGAGCCCACCGAAACAGGTCGAGGCCGAGGAAGAGACTCCAGACCAGGAAAAACCACCTGTAGTGAATTGGTAGAGGTTAACGGTCGTCAAGTGGAGTGTTTATACGACACAGGACTGGACGGGGAGGCCGTGATTTCTGCGGATCTGGTACATCCAGAACAATTCACAGGTGAGACATTATACAGCCTGCACAGAAGAGTGCTGTAACCATGAAGTTGCCCATTGCTAATGTGGAGATTCGCTCAAGGTACGTCACCGGCACCATCAAGGCCGCTGTATTGACCGATCCCATTTTTCCAGTCATCCTCGGTTGCCGGTATGTCTTTCTGGGAATGCCCAGGGAGCCAATTCTATGGGAGCAATGCAGGACTCGCTCTCAGACGAAAACGGAAGAGGCAGATGCAATTGTGACTAACCCAATGCCGGGGGAGCTACGAACCGCCCAGAGTGAGGATGATACTTTACGTCCTTGCTACAAAAAGCTGCAGAAAAGTGCTGATCCACCAGGACGGGGGCAGTACTACATGAAGAATAGGATACTCTACAGGAGAGCAGGAAGGGGAGACAACCTATACGGTCAGTTGGTCGTCCCGAAAGCCAACCCGGGCCCCGATTTTCATATGGGGAAAACCCTCTCCCTTTTTTGGACACATGATTCACCAAAGAGAGTGATGATTACTGATGCACCACACAGCATCAGACAGTAGTAACTAACTGAGAACATTAATTATAATAGTTACCTAGTGTGATATAATCTCGTGTAATAGAACACAAGACATGATACGTGAGGCTAGATAGACACGAGTGAGGATCAATCACATTAACAATTAACATTAATGACTGTGTACACACTACAAAGGACTTGTGCAGTTTTTTTTAAGGAACGATAGGAACGGACATTGGTGTAGGGTGCAACCGGTCCATGATTAAATGTTAATACCACCGGTGTCTATTTCGGATGATCATGAAATTGGATTACCAGAGGTCTACAGAGGCAAAGCAGTATCCGGCAAGATGGTTTCGGCACTGGGTGAGATGTACATGTTCTGACGTAACGTGCTGTGGTCTATCCTTGCTGGGATTAGCTGACTGGGTTGTGGTCTGAGAGTCCGATTCTACACACTTTATAGAACACGTCACACATTTTCTTCGCATACACGTCTCATACACGTTACACTTTTCTTTTAATAAATTAATCTTTATTAATTTCTAGAAGCAAGAGTTGTTGAGTATGTTGCGTTGGGAAGTATGAGAGGGGGCATAGTACGACAGTGAGATAGTGATAGGAAAAGGTGTCCATAGGCTGATGGAGTGTGTTGGACGGAAGCTGGTGGATTCTCCAGAATATTGAGGAAAAAAAAATAATTATAATGTGAGTGTCGACTCTCTTCACTCCAGGGACTACACTGTAAAGGAGGACACGACATTATTGGGGGCTCGTAAACGTGATCTTTGGACAGCGGGCTCTCTCGTAAACGTGATCTTTGGACAGCGGGATCTCTCGTAAACGGTGATCTTTGGGACAGCGGGATCTCTCGTAAACGGGATCTTTGGACAGCGAGATCTCCTGCAAGCAGGTACCTTTGACAGTGGGATCTTGCTGACAACGGGGGTCTTTGACACGGGATCCTTAGTTATAAGAGGGAGATATCATTTTGGAGAATCCAGCTAGAGTGAATGTGGATAGGGGTTAGGACAAATATCTGACCTGTTCACACTTCACCACGTCTGCCATAGGTCTGTGGTCCTGATTCTACTCTTGTCACTAGTGAATGTGCTGTGTGTGGTAATATCTAGATTTATAGTACTTGTTCATATATCTGTATAGTAATTTGCAGTTATATTGTACTCGACCTGCTAGCTTACCTCTCTGTATAATGGCCACCCCTAAACTTAGCACAGCAGAATTAAAGGCAAAGGGGGAAGAAATGGGACTGGCGGGTTCTGCTCTAACGGATTACATACAGGAAGTGGAGAGAGAGTATCGTCAGGCAGAACGGGAAGATCGAAAGGCCCCGAGCTGGAAATTGAGAAGGATGGAGTTGGAACAAGCAGCTAAGAAATTGGAAGCTGAGCAAGCAGCTAGGAAATTTGAAGCTGAACAAGGCAGCTAGGAAACTTGAAGTTGAGGAAACGGCTAGGAAACGGGAAGCGGAGCAGGAGGCTCAGGAAAGGGAGCACGAGTACCGGATGAGGGAACTCGAGTTGAAGAGTCAATCTAAGGGAGAAACTGAGGGAGCCGTTGGAGGTTCCTCCATCCCAGGATCAACACCAGTAGGTGGACATGAGTACCATGCTATGAAGTTTCCTTTGGCGGTCTACGAGGAGGACAAAGAGAAGATTGACCAGTACCTTCAACGCTTCGAGGCCATGTCTGTTGCTATGGGTCTGGAGCGTAACAAATGGAATCTTAAGCTATCCCAGGGTTTACGCGGGACCGGTTACGAGGTTTATACTCGCCTGCCACCAGGACATGAGAACAATTATGACGAGTTAAAGACGGCTCTGCTGAAACGATTCGAGGTTACGTCACATACCTACCGGAAAAGCAGCGAAACGAGAACCCGGGAGAGTTGTTTGCCGCCTAAAGTTTGCGTCTTAAATCTTATCTCCATAAGTGGATGGATTTAGGCTGGGTCGCACATGACTATGAGAGTCTGGAAGAGCTCATGGTGGTCGACCAGCTGAAGAAGCAAATGTCTAAACCTCTCAGGACGTTCTGGGAGAACAAGGAGCGGAACGTATTGACCTCGTGACGAAATTAGCAGAACGGTTCGTCGAGGGTACATGGGGGAGGCAGGGGGAAACCTTTCCACCAACACCAAAATTCAAGAGAAACATGACTAAGAAGAAAGCCAAAAACTCAGAACCAAAAAGAGGGAACCTATGTGCAAAATCAGAGGATAGTTCAGAGAAGAAGAAGGAGGGAAGCAAGAGCACTTCAAGCTCTACACCTAAACGACCGTGGTCGGAGAAGTGGTTGTTCAATTTGTAAGTCACCCTCTCACAATACGAGGGACTGCAACTTGAAGCTAAGACCCTCACTTTGCAGCATGTCAAGTGACTTCCAAGGAGGTTGTCACGGAAAATGCCAAGGTCAACAAGGAGCTCGCCACCAGGAGAGCTCACTCAAGTCCGGCACTAGAAAATCTAGGACAGGGAAATGGTGCAACCACTGCAAGTCAAACACGCACAATGCTATTGACTGTAGGGGAAAGTCCGGAGACACTCAATTCGTCGTGTGCTCAGGGAAACCTAAGGTGGAGCCCACCGAACAGGTCGAGCCGAGGAAGAGACTCCAGACCAGGAAAAACCACCTGTAGTGGAATTGGTAGAGGTTAACGGTCGTCAAGTGGAGTGTTTATACGACACAGGACTGGACGGGGAGGCCGTGATTTCTGCGGATCTGGTACATCCAGAACAATTCACAGGTGAGACATTGGATATACAGCCTGCACAGAAGAGTGCTGTAACCATGAAGTTGCCCATTGCTAATGTGGAGATTCGCTCAAGGTACGTCACCGCACCATCAAGGCCGCTGTATTGACCGATCCCATTTTTCAGTCATCCTCGGTTGCCGGTATGTCTTTCTGGGAATGCCCAGGGAGCCAATTCATATGGGAGCAATGCAGACTCGCTCTCAGACGAAAACGGAAGAGGCAGATGCAATTGTGACTAACCCAATGCCGGGGGAGCTACGAACCGCCCAGAGTGAGGATGATACTTTACGTCCTTGCTACAAAAAGCTGCAGAAAAGTGCTGATCCACCAGGACGGGGGCAGTACTACATGAAGAATAGGATACTCTACAGGAGAGCAGGAAGGGGAGACAACCTATACGGTCAGTTGGTCGTCCCGAAAGCTCACCGGTCCCAGATTCTTCATATGGGGCATACCATCTCCTTTAGTGGACACATGGGTATTGCCGCCACCATGCAGCGGATTTCCTGCCACTACTATTGGCCGGGAATGACAGATGATGTGCGTCGGTATGTGAAGTCATGCCCTGAGTGCCAAAGGGTGGCACCGAAACACTGGACAGCACCGGTGGTGTTGGGTGAAATGCCCATCATGAACTCTCCTTTCGAGAGGGTAGCCATCGATATCGTGGGTCCACTTCCCAGGACTAGGAAGAGGAACATGTATATACTCACAATGGTGGATTGCTGTACAATGTGGGGTGAGGCTATACCGTTGACCACGATTGACTCGAAAAGAGTGGCGGACGCACTGATGGAGGCCTTTACCAGATTAGGCTTTCCGGATCAAATTCTGACGGACAATGGATCTCAGTTTTGTGGAAAACTCATGGAGGAGGTATTTAGGGTGTTTCACTCTAACCACATACATACCAGCCCTTACCACCCTCAAGCCAATGGACAAGTAGAGCGTTTCAACGGCACGTTGATGACAATGCTCAGGAAACTAGCGCAGGAAAAACCTGATAGGTGGGATGAATATATCCCAGCCGCACTCTTTGCCTATCGGGAAGTTCCTCATGGCTCAACTGGACTACCACCCGCTACGTTGCTGTTTGGTCGTCCAATCAAAGGACCGTTGGAAGCCATGTTGAGGAGTTGGACTGAAGAGGGGACGTCAGAAGAAGTGATCTCATCCTATCAATACGTGGAGGAACTGAAAGAAAAACTCCACAAGGGATGGACTCTGGCAAATCAAAACTTGAAAAAGGCCAGGAAAAGACATGCGGCTTACTACAACCGTAGGTCTAAAGAAAGATCTCTAGAGGTGGGAGACAAAGTCTTGTTGCTACTCCCAACGGGAAACAACAAACTGGAGATAGGTTGGCAAGGACCATTTCCCGTGGAAAGGGTAATATCCAGAACCAACTATCAGATCCGGATCCGGGGAAAGTCGAAGATTTTCCATATCAATCTCTTTCGGAAATACGAAGAGAGACCCGGAGACAAGGCAGCTCACCTCATGGCAATGGCTGTTGCAGTGGAGACAGAAGTGGGAACCAGCAAGGGCAGGGAATATCCCTTGGTACACCAGGAAACTTATAGGGATGTGCAAGTAAACCCTGATCTGACCTCCCAGGAGAGGGAAAGGATAACCTAGGTTCTCAAGTCTCATAAGGAGATACTGACTGATAAACCAGGACGAACGAGGTTGGTTGAGTTCGAGATGACTTTGACCACACAGGAGCCTGTTCGTCAAAAGGTTTACCCAGTGCCATTCTCTAAAGAAAAGGCCCTGGAGGAGGAAATACAAAAACTGCTGGAGGATGACGTGATTGCACCATCCACATCCCCATACAATGCGGGGGTAGTTTTGTTACGCAAACCAAGTGGAGAACACAGGTTGTGTATAGATTACCGACTTCTGAACAGTCATACACAGTTTCAGGTGGAACCTTTGCCGAATCCAACTCAGTTATTCGCTAGGCTCCATAAGGCTCGGTACTTTTCAAAGGTGGATCTGAGTCGGGGGGTACTATCAGATACCAGTCAAACCGGAGATTCGACCACTGTTAGCTTTCAGTACACCCAGTGGACACTACGAATTCAAGGTCATGCCCTTTGGACCTCAGCAATGCACCTAGTGTGTTTACACGCATGATGAGGACTTTACTAGATCCGTTACAGGATCCGTCCATCATCTCTTCATGGATGATATTCTGATTTCCAGTGACAGCTTGGATGACCACTTACAATCCTTGGAGAGAGTGTTTAATAGGCTCAAGGAAGCAGGGCTTACTGCTCGTCCAATCAAGTGCATGATTGGTTACCAGACTCTGGAATTTCTAGGTCACACCATCACTCCAGGACCACATTGTTCCAGAAGAGAAGAACCTGGAGAAAATCAGAAATGCACCTAGACCAAAAACGAAGAAGGATGTGCGATCTTTCTCTCGTTGTGTGGGTTCTACCACAAATTTATCCCACATTTCACTGACCTGGGAGCTCCTTTGACGGAAACCTTGAAAAAGGGATTCCCGGACCAAATCATTTGGACACCAGAATGTGAGAATGCCTATAGTCAGTTAAAGGAGGCCTTGGTCAGCAAACCTGTATTACAGCTCCCTGACCTTTCCAAACAATTTGTGTTGAGAACAGATGCAAGTGCGATTGGAATTGGAGAAGCTTTGTTACAGGAAGGAAAAGACGATGCTTCGGTTTTGAAACCTGTGGCATACGCAAGTAAGAAACTTCTACAGGCGGAGAGGAATTATTCAACCGTCGAGAGAGAGTGCTTTTCCCTCGTATGGGCAGTGCAAAAATTCCAGCCCTATTTGTATGGAGTTAAGTTTCGGGTCCAGTCGGATCATCAGCCCCTGATGTTCCTGGCTACTTCTCAGAAGCTCAACGCACGTTTGATGCGGTGGTCGTTGTTACTTCAACCGTATAATTTCACAGTACATTCCTGGGAAGGAAAATGTTGGAGCGGATTTCTTGTCAAGACACCCAGCTCCTGAAGAAGAAGAATGAATCATCTGGATTAAACTCATGGTGGAAAAGAGTGAGATGGACTACTCTCTTAAGAGGGGGCCTATGTCACGAGATCGCCATGAGTTAACCAGATAATAATACCGACGTTTGCTTGGCGTATATTTTCTAGGCCACAACAGTCGTACTAACAGAGTAAACACAGCTGCACGGGTTACATCGGGTCAGCCCATATACACATTTGGTGGTGAGTGAGAAGGAAGTAATACAACGCGTTGGCAGTTCATAACAGTTAAAATCACATATAATTGCCCGCTCAGGATATGGAATGGTTCCGTTTGTCATCTATAGTTCCGGACATCAGACGGAATGGAGGTTTTGACTGTCATCACATGACAGAAAGTTGAGGGCTTGTTATTGAAAACAGTGGAACACCTGCCGGACATGAACAACGTCACGTGCACAATGTAAGCTTGTTTGGAAAACCATGATTGGCAGCTTGGTATCGAAACGCTTTGTTGGAACTCGACAGTAACTCTCTAGATTGTTTTGGATGTCTGAACCAGTGATGACAAATCTAACATTGAGGGAGCCAGAGGGGGGATGGATCCCTGACAAGGGATGATCTGCCAATGTGCCACCTGTGTGGGGGCATAAAGGATAACGTCACGTGGCCAACTTTGGTAGTTTGCCATATAAACCCGAGTTGGGACCAACTAGGGGAACTTGAAAATGTGGATTTAGGCAGACATGCTTGTCACTGCAGCAGTTAGAACATCTAACGTGTGAAGGAGATATTTGATTTAGTTTACACGAGCCTGTATGGCTACCATTAGATGTAATTTAGTGTAAACTGCAGTGCTGTAAGGTATAACCTATTATAATATATTCGTTCAAATTAATATAGACTGTGGCCTTGTTAAACTATAGTGTGATGATTAGCACTGTTAGTGGAAACTAGTTAGAGTAGAATAGTGATATTAGCTCTGCTAGTTAAGAATAGAGTACTGATGGATAATTGGGAGACGGGGAACTTGCCCGCTGGGGTTTTGCACTCTGTATGGGTCTTTCTTTGTCATAGCCTGATTCGGCTCTAGGTGGGTAGCTAATCTGCTCTATGACTAAGTCTAGTTAGCTAAAGATCATTAAGCAAGGCGATAGGCTTACACTCAGCCGAAAGGATCAGTGACTAGTACTATCACCAGATGTGTTGTTTCTATCCTAGGTTCCCTACCAGATCCAAGGAAACTCAACAAGTTTTTGGGAAAGAATCAAATCCCATTCGGAAGAACACCAGTTCAACAATCAATAAAGTTGCATACAGAACGTAACTAAAGCTAGAAGGAAGTTGATTCACCAAAGAGAGTGATGATTACTGATGCACCACACAGCATCAGACAGTAGTAACTAACTGAGAACATTAATTATAATAGTTACCTAGTGTGATATAATCTCGTGTAATAGAACACAAGACATGATACGTGAGGCTAGATAGACACGAGTGAGGATCAATCACATTAACAATTAACATTAATGACTGTGTACACACTACAAAGGACTTGTGCAGTTTTTTTTAAGGAACGATAGGAACGGACATTGTGTAGGGTGCAAGCCGGTCCATGATTAACTGTTAATACCACCGGTGTCTATTTCGGATGATCATGAAATTGGATTACCAGAGGTCTACAGAGGCAAAGCAGTATCCGGCAAGATGGTTTCGGCACTGGGTGAGATGTACATGTTCTGACGTAACGTGCTGTGGTCTATCCTTGCTGGGATTAGCTGACTGGGTTGTGGTCTGAGAGTCCGATTCTACACACTTTATAGAACACGTCACACATTTTCTTCGCATACACGTCTCATACACGTTACACTTTTCTTTTAATAAATTAATCTTTATTAATTTCTAGAAGCAAGAGTTGTTGAGTATGTTGCGTTGGGAAGTATGAGAGGGGGCATAGTACGACAGTGAGAGAGTGATAGGAAAAGGTGTCCATAGGCTGATGGAGTGTGTTGGACGGAAGCTGGTGGATTCTCCAGAATATTGAGAGGAAAAAAATATTATAATGTGAGTGTCGACTCTCTTCACTCCAGGGACGACACTGTAAAGGAGGACACGACAGATGTGTGGTTGGAGGATGTGTGTTTGACTGGGTGATTGGGAGTCTGTGCGTGTGTGGTGGAGGATATCTGGGTGGGTGAGTGTTGATGGGTTATGGGATGAGTGGAGGGTGTGTCTGTGGGTGGGGAGATGAAGTGTAGGTGGGAAACGTGTGGGTGGGTGATGGATGGGCAGGTGCATGTATGTGTGCCTAGGGGTGTGTGTGTGGGTGGGGGATGTGTTTTGGGTGGGAGATGTGTGTGTGTTTGGGGAGATGTGTGTAGGTGGGGGATGTGTGTGGGTGGGTATGTGAGCCTGGGGGTGTGTGTGGTTGGGTGAGGGATGTGTAGGTGGATGGGCGATAGGTGGATGGTTGGGGTATGTGTCTCATAACATGGTAATATGCATTGTTTATGTTTGCAACATTCATATGACAATGTGTTCCCTATGTGATGTATTATGCATTATAATGAACGAAAGATGAGTGATTGGAAGGACCGAATGTAAGAGGGCCTGCGTACCCATTGTTACCTTTTGAAAATAAAGAACGTTCGTTTGTTCATTCGTTTGTTTGTTCGTTCGTTCGTTGTTCGTTCGTTCTTCATTATAGCACCTTCCTCCAATAATATTTTCCTGTTTTTTAATTTCAAACACCCTGTATTTATTTTTATTTTTCTTCCTGTGAGCTCAATGATTGTCTATGCATACAGTTTTTTTTAAAAATCTTTAATGGAATTTAATTCAATTTTTTTTGCATTGCTCATTTAACCAACTTTCTTTTGCCTTCACACATTTATCTCTTATTTCTTATTTATCTTAGCATACTCTTGTTTGTCATTTTTATTCTGTTTCCTTTTGTCCATCAGCATTAAGTTCTTCATCATCATGTTTTTCTTAGCTCCTTGGCTTCTCTCCGGTAATATTCTTTGTTAATTTGATGAATGGAGTCCCTTAACATTTTTCCATTGTTCATTTATACTCTGTATTTTTGCTATGCATTGTAACTATTTTTCGCAGTCATTCTGTATTGTTCTTGAATTTCTTTATATACTTTCAGAACCTCTTTATTAAGTCTCAAGTTCTTAACCATTCCCCCCCCCCCCTCATATCCATTAATATTTGCCCATTCTATTTGCTTCTCCCTCTTTCATTTCTTGTACCTAATTCATAATTCCCCACTATATTCTCTATTTTTCCCTTTCCTACTTTTGCATTAAAATCTCCCAGTATCATTTTTATTCTTTGTGATCCAATTTGAGCTATCTTGCCATTTCTACTCATCGTAAAAGTTTTGTATTTCTTCATCACTAATGCATATACTTGTATAATATTTATATCTATTGGTTTGCCTTTGATTTGACCATTATTATCTGAAATACACCAGTATCCATTCATAGATCTGGTTGTTTTTTCATCAAATATTATTCCTACACCTTTTCATGTGTGTCCCCCAGAATAAATTATTGTGTGTTTGTCGGTTATATTTTGCCAGATCTCTTCAATCTCATCTCACTTATGCCTAGTATATTCATTTTCGTGTTTTCCATTTTTCTTAAAACATTGTTTAATTTTCCTAGCTCATTCAATGTCCTAACATTCCATGTAACGCTCCATGTTCCACCACTCTAAATTTATTTAGTTTATGCCATCAGACAGACAGAAGATAGATAGATAGATAGATAGATAGATAGATAGATAGTAATAGATAGATAGATAGATGCAGATAGGCAGGGGCAGGCAGCGGGCAGGCAGGCAGGTAGGCAGGCAGGCAGGCAGGCAGGTAGGCAGATATATAGATAGATAGATAGATAGATAGATAGAAGATAGATAGATAGATAGATAGATAAAATAGATAAGCAGGCAGGCAGGGGGCGGGCGGGTGGCAGGCAGGCAGGCAGCAGGTAGGCAGATAATAGATAGACAGACAGACAGACAGACAGACAGACAGATAGATAGATAGATAGATAGATAGATAGATAGATAGATAGATAGATAGATAGATAGATAGATAGATATATAAGCAGGCAGGCAGGCAGGCGGGCGGGGGGGACAGACAGACAGACAAACAGACAGACAGACAGACAGACAGACAGACAGATAGATAGATAGATAGATAGATAGATAGATAGATAGATAGATAGATAGATAGATAGATAGATAGATAGATAGATAGATAGATAGATAGAAGAGAGATAGATAGATAAGCAGGTAGGCGGGGCGGGCGGAGGGGAGGAGGATGGGGGGCGGATGGATGGATGGAATGATGGAATGATGGATGGATGGATGGATGGATGGATGGATGGATGGATGGATGGATGGATGGATAGATAGATAGATAGATAGATAAATAGATAGATAGATAGATAGATAGATAGATAGATCCCCGCCAGAAGCCGGGGCCTTGTCAGCTAGTTTATTTATATAATCACGTTTCATGAAAGAACCCCCATTTGGAGACACCTCTGAATCTTCGCGCTGTTTGTTTCAAAACGGAAATCACGTGAAAATTTCAAAATCTGCCGGGACGTCTCTTGGTGAAGCTGTAATACTGTTAAAATCATGGACGTAATCTCTAAATCGTAATTAATATACCGCATATAAACTAACTTTGAAATCTGCTGTAAAATCTCCAGAAATTTTTTTGTTTTGTTTGGTGGACATAATGATAAGGTTATATACTAAATCTCATCATTTTACCTCAGATGGTTACTAAGATATTGAATTTTATATTGAGGCAACAAACAAAAAAAAACACTATAGTATTCCTGGTGTCTCTTTGATCTCTCTGATTATTACTTCGCTATATAGAGAGAAGAAAGCTGGTGACAAGACACACCTCTGTCGTACTCCTTGCTTTATGTGTTCGTAACTACCCTCTTTATTTCCCATTTTAATTGCTGCTACTTGGTTCCAGTAAATATTCTTTATTATTTTTAAATATTTCCCATCAATGTTGATATCTTCCAACATTTTAATCAGTTCATCATGTTTTACTTTATCAAATGCCTTAGTATAATCTATGAAGCACAAATATATGTCTTTCTGTTTCTCTATTGACCTTTCTATTAGTGTCCGTAATGTATATATTGCATTGTTTGTGCCCTTTCCCTCCACAAATCCATATTGCTCTTCACTAATTTTCATTTTTATTTTCTTTCTGGTTCTTCTCATTATGATTCTGAGTAGAAGCTTAGTGATATGGTTTATGAGGTAAATTGTACGAAAATCTTCACATTCAATTGCTTCTGGTCTTTTTAGTACAGCTATAAATACAGATTTCAGCATACCACTGGGTAAATATCCACTGCTGTAAATGTCATTTAGCATTTTGGTTAATATATCTACTCTAAATTCTCCCAATACTTCTAATTCTTCTATTGTGATTCCATCTGGCCCAGCTGTTTTTCCTTTCTTCATATGTTTCATAGCGTCAGCGACTTCTTAATTTAGAATAGGTGGGCCTTTTAAGTTACTTTCTTCTGTTAATTCTTCCCTTTCTCCATTATATAATTCTCTTATATACTCATTCTACCTCTTCCTTTTTAACAAAGCCAAATGCAATGCAATCTAATGCAATGAACAGTAAGCGCTAAATTTTATTACAGGTTCCCGAAGCTTAGATTGAACTTATACAAAACTTTTTTTCGCGTATTCTGGTGCTCACTTGTGGGCTAGCCTTCCACCAGATCTGACAACTCCAATGAGTTCCTACACATTAAACCCAAAAACTCTTTCAATACTTACTCCATACCGACTATATGCCTCCATAAGTCACCTGGTATCATTTTTTCCTATCATTCTTCACTGTGTGTGTGTGTGTGTGTTTGTGTGTGTGTGTGTGTGAGAGAGAGTGAGTGTGAGAGTGAGTGAGAAAGGGTGTGAGTGAGAGAGTGAGTATGCATGCGTGGTGCCTGAGTGAGTGTAAAAGTGAGTTTGTGTGCACGTATGTGTGAGAGATTGAGTGAGAGAATGAGTGAATGTGAGAGAGAGGTTGTGTTATGTGTGTGCCTGTCTGTGTGATAGAGTAAGAAAGTGAGTCAGTGTGAGTTAAAGTCAGCGAGTGAGTGAGTGAGTGAGTGAGTGAGTGAGTGAGTAAGGGAGCGTGAGTGAGTCAGTGAGTGAGAGAGAGAATGTGTGGGTATATATGTGCGTGAGTGAGTGAGTGTGAGAGCGAGTGATTGTGTAAGAGAGAGAGAGAGAGAGAGAGAGAGAGAGAGAGAGAGAGAGAGAGTGAGTGGGTGAGTGAGAGAGTGCATGAGAAAGTGAGTGAGTGAGAGTGAGTGAGTGTGTGTGTCTGTTTGCTTGTCTGTGTGCGCGAGTAAGAGAGTGAGTTAGTGTGGTTTTAGAGAGTGAATTAGAGAGTTGAGTGAGAGATGAGAGAGAGAGAGAGAGAGAGAGAGAGAGAGAGAGAGAGAGAGAGAGAGAGTAAGACAATGAGAGAGTTAAAGTGTCAGTGTGCGTGAAAGAAATATATATATATATATATATATATATATATATATATATATATATATATATATATATATATATATATATATTATATATATATATATATATATATATATATAGATAGAGAGAGAGAGAGAGAGAGAGAGATGAGAGAGAGAGAAAAGCTAAGCGAAAGCATATCATTATGCCATATTTTTGTTATGTATCCTCATCTTTCATATTAGCATTTTTACTGCCAATTGAATTTAACATGCACTGCTTATTTCATCATGTTTATGTCAATTCCAGGAATTATCTTACTGAATTGCACCACTATTTTTTTTTTAACGTTACACAATGTATAACATATTTTCATCACCATTTTCCATATTTTCTATGTTTTCCCATTTCCCTCCAATTTTGAATGTTCTTGTGAGGATGCTCACGATAGTCGATAGTGTGTGCGTGTGAAAAGTGTGGGATTTTATTCATATTAGTTTTAGTGATTATGTGAGGCAGCGTGTATGTGTGTGGGTGGACGAGTGTGTTTATGTGTCTATGTGTTTATGTGTTTATATGTGTGGATGTATGCGTAGGTGTATGTCTGTATGTGTGTATATGTGTGTACATGTGTGAGTGCTTTTGTGTGTGTGGATGTGTGTACGTGTGTTTATGTGTGCGTACATGTGTGTTTATATGTATGTGCGTGTGTATATGTGTGTATGTGCGAGTGTATGTGTGTTCGTGCATGTATGCGTATATATTTGTGTGTTTATGTGAACATGTATGCAATGTATGCGAGGGGGTGTGGGTGTGTATGAGGCATGTGTGTTTGTGGGTATGTGGGTGATGTATGTGTGGAGGGGATGTCTGTGGGTAGAGGGTTGTGTGTGGGTGGATGTATGTGTGGAGGGGTTGTGTGTCGGTAGAGCGTTGTGTGTGGGTGGATAGGTGATGTGTGGGTGGGTGAAGGGATGTGTGGTCGGTGGGGGGGGGGTTGTTGTGAAGGATGTTTGGGTGATGGTTGGAAGTGAAGGGGGTGTTGATGGGTGGGGGTTTGTGTTGGTGGGGACTGTGCATGTGGGTGAGTGGGTGAGGGATGTGTGGATGAATGGGTGTGTGGGGATATGTGTGGGTTGAGGATGGGTGTATTGGGTGTGGGGATATGTGTGGGTGGGGGATATGTCTGTGTGGGTGGGGTGTGGATGGATGGGACATTTGTGGGTGGGTGGAGGATGTTTGTGTAGGTGGTGAGTGTGTTTGTGGGTGGGGGTTGTGTGGGTGGGTGTGGAGATGTGTGTGTGTGCGTGGATTAGGGATGTGTGGGTGGGGATGTGTATGTGCGATGTGTGTGTGAGGGTGGGGGATGTGTATATGGGTGGTGTGTTGTGTGGAGGAGAGATTGTGTGGGTGAAGGATGTGTCTGTGGGTAGGTGGGGTATGTGTGAATGTGCGGGTTGGTAAAGGATGTATGTGAGGGTGGGGTGTGTGTTTGGCTGGGTGGATGGGGTGTGTGAGTGTGGGTGCGTAGATGGAGATGTATGTGTTGATGGGTGGGTGGGAATGTGTGGGTGTGAGTGGTTGAGGGGTGAGTACGTGAGTGGGTTGATATATGTGGGAGATGAGTGTATGGGTGGGGGATGGGTGTTTGGGTTGGAAGATGTGTGTGGTGGGGATGTGTGTAGGTGGTGGGGGAGTGTGTGGGTGGCAGGTATATGTTTGTGGATGGGGATGTATTGGTGGGTGGAGATGTGTGTGTGGGGGATGTTGTATATGGGTGGGGAGATGTGTGTGTGTGCATGGGTCGGGTGTGTGTGGGTAGGGGATCTGTGGTTAAGAGATAGGTGATTGGGGGTGGGTGGGTGGAGGATGTGTGGGTGGGTGAGTGTGTGTAGGTTGGGGGTGGGGATGTGTGTGTATGGGCGTGTGATGTGTGGGTGGGCTAGAGATTGTGAGGGTGGGGGATGTGTGAAAGTGGGGGATATGTGGTGGTTGAATGCTAGTTTTGTGTGTGGGTAGGTGCGTGATATGTAGGTTGGCGGGGATATGTGTGTGTAGGTGGGGATGTGTGGTTGGAGGATGTGTGTTTGACTGGGTGATTGGGAGTCTGTGCGTGTGTGGTGGAGGATATCTGGGTGGGTGAGTGTTGATGGGTTATGGGATGAGTGGAGGGTGTGTCTGTGGGTGGGAGATGAGTGTAGGTGGGAAACGTGTGGGTGGGTGATGGATGGGCAGGTGCATGTATGTGTGCCTAGGGGTGTGTGTGTGGGTGGGGGATGTGTTTTGGGTGGGAGATGTGTGTGTGTTTGGGGAGATGTGTGTAGATGGGGGATGTGTGTGGGTGTGGTATGTGAGCCTGGGGGTGTGTGTGGTAGGGTGAGGGATGTGTAGGTGGATGGGCGATAGGTGGATGGTTGGGGTATGTGTCTCATAACATGGTAATATGCATTGTTTATGTTTGCAACATTCATATGACAATGTTGTTTCCCTATGTGAATGTATTATGCATTATTAATGAACGAAAGATGAGTGATTGGAAGGACCGAATGTAAGACGGGCCTGCGTACCCAATTTGTTACCTTTTGAAAATAAAGAACGTTCGTTTGTTCATTCGTTTGTTTGTTCGTTCGTTCGTTTGTTCGTTCGTTCTTCATTATAGCACCTTCCTCCAATAATATATTTCCTGTTTTTTTAATTTCAAACACCCTGTATTTATTTTTATTTTTCTTCCTGTGAGCTCACTGATTTGTCTATGCATACTTTTTTTGTTTAATCTTTAATGGAATTTAATTCAATTTTTTTGAATTGCTCATTTAACCAACTTTCTTTTGCCTTCACACATTTATCTCTTATTTCTTTATTTATCTTAGCATACTCTTGTTTGTCATTTTTATTCTGTTTCCTTTTGTCCATCAGCATTAAGATTTCTTCATTCATCCATGTTTTTCTTAGCTCCTTGGCTTCTCTCCGGTAATATTTCTTTGTTAATTTGATGAATGGAGTCCCTTAACATTTCCCATTGTTCATTTATACTCTGTATTTTTGCTATTGCATTGTACCTATTTTTCACAGTCACTCTGTATTGTTCTTGAATTTCTTTATCTACTTTCAGAACCTCTTTATTAAGTCTCAAGTTCTTAACCATTCCCCCCCCCCCCTCTCTTTAATCTTACTTTTATTTGTCCACATAGTGGTACATGATCATTATTACCGTCAGCATCAGGCATTGTCTTTGCACTAATTAATGCATTTCTAAATTTTTTATTAATAAGTATGTAATCAATTTGGTTGCGTATTTTCATATCAGGGCTTTTCCATGTGTATAGTCGTCTTTTATGGTGTTTAAACCATGTGTTTCCAATAATCATATCATTAATATTTGCCCATTCTATTTGCTTCTCTCCTCTTTCATTTCTTGTACCAAATTCATAATTCCCCACTATATTCTCTATTTTTCCCTTTCCTACTTTTGCATTAAAATCTCCCAGTATCATTTTTATTTCTTGTGATCCAATTTGAGCCATCGCCATTTCTACTTCATCGTAAAAGTGTTGTATTTCTTCATCACTACTGCATATACTTGTATAATATTTATATCTATTGGTTTGCCTTTGATTTTGACCATTATTATCTGAAATACACCAGTATCCATTCATAGATCTGGTTGTTTTTTCATCAAATATTATTCCTACACCTTTTTCATGTGTGTCCCCTCCAGAATAAATTATTGTGTGTTTGTCGGTTATAATTTTGCCAGATCTCTTCAATCTCATCTCACTTATGCCTAGTATATTCATTTTCGTGTTTTCCATTTTTCTTAAAACATTGTTTAACTTTCCTAGCTCATTCAATGTCCTAACATTCCATGTAACGTTCCATGTTCCACCACTCTAAATTTATTTAGTTTATGCCATCAGTAGCTGGATGACAGTCTGGTGTCACCTGTGGCTCATGACTGTCCCTACCGGACGAGGATGTCCTGAGACAGCCATTAACGTCGTTCACTAACTCTGAAATGTGTTTTGCCTTGAAACCTTAGGAAGATAATGTGGTGGTTTCCCCTTGCCTTCCACATTCGCATGGTGGTCTTTTAACCTTGCCTTTGCCAGCCATTTCCGACTTCAGGACAAGTGAGTGCCCTGCTCTGCTCAGCTGCAGAATGGTCCACTTATTCCGGTGGATTCTCGGTCCCCAGAGCTGTGTTAGCCACACCGTAGTGTGTTTCCATCCTCTACCGGGTGGAGGTGCAGTTGGGATTTTCCCTTCCTAAAGTTATGGTCTATGACCAAAACTCTCCAGTACTTTTAGAGCAGTGGTTCTCAACCGGTGGGGAATTCCCCAGGGGGGAATTTTAGGGTCTCCGGGGGAAGGGGGGGGGGGGAATGAAGACCATTTCAAGATCGCGTTAATACAAGAACCGATTACTTGACATTGTTTTTCCCTTCATACTGTACAGTTATGTACGTCTCATCCTTCTAAAATTCATTTTATAAAGTAAGTAGACCCACAAATCATGTTTTATATCGATGTCTAGACATGTTTTAGAATATGCTATTAACTTTACCTTCCATTTTTACGTATACTGTGTCGGGGTGGGGGATTTTTAGATAGGAAATATGAAAGGGGGGGGGGGGGAATGACGTCCTGAAAATAATGGTGAAGGGGGGCAAGGGCCAAATTTTTAATAGGAAGGTGGAATGACGTTCTGAAAATATGGTGAAGGGGGGCACGGGCCAAAAAAGGTTGAGAACCACTGTTTTAGAGTATATATATATATATATATATATATATATATATATATATATATATATATATATATATATATATATATATATATATATATATATATATATATATCCAGCAAACTGTGAGAGAAGTAGGCTATATTCTGTAGATGTCTTGCCAACTTACTTTTTCTGACGCTACCGCGAAAAACATGGTTTAAGACTAAAACGTTACATTAAATTTTTTTTTAAAGGCATATCTTTTAGCAGACCGGGGGAGGGGGGGGGGGGGGGGGCAGAAGTTTTTGATTTCAAGTAGAAGATGGAGAAAAAGACATACAGGCAGACAGACTAGCGGACAGACAGACAGTAAAACAGGCAAGCATATAGATTAGATAGGCAAACAGACCGGACAGATACATAGATATACGGATGGGTGGGTGGGTGGATGGATCGGTGGATAGATAGATAAATAGATAGACAGACAGAACGAGAGTTCTCTCCACGTTTGACTTTTTTCATCTTCGTAATCTGGCTACCCAGGCATAACTTTACTGCTGAGGTTTACCGGAGTACTATTGGATATATTTTACAATGCTAATAGGGAGAGAAAAGATTCATTTTAGAAAATAGAATAACCGCTGTTTAATTTGGTCGAACTTACTGGGGCACACATACTGCGAAATGCAGGCATGTTTGCATACACTACACATGTTAAAGAATCCTCACATGTACTAGTACTGCATTAAATAGGCCCAGAAGGGCAACGAGTAACGAAATAAGTTCGCTCTGTAAATAAAAATAATGTAATTATATAATAATAATATTTATTAAATATTATTTGGTCATTAATGATGGCTGCACCACACTGATTCACAACAGCGTAACACAATGTACTTGCTTGTAAATTGATGCTACATAATATTTATTAATATTAATATAACAAAAACGTGCATAATAATGATTAATGTTGACATGGTTAGGCCTTAGGTAGGTTCATACCAGAATACGATCAGCGTTACCAGTAGTGGGTTGTGCTCAATATTTAAATGATTAATGCATCAAACCCCTACTTACTATAGAAAAGTAAAGTGAAGTAGAGACTCTTGTTGTATTATCTAGCAAATTTCATTACACTGAACATCATGTGCTGCCTAAATCAGTTCTTCCAGTGGAATATAAAGCCCATATTTTCATAAGGCAAGCAGTACAGAGGATAGCCTGATGACCTGATGCAATGCAGCATCCCAATGGAACACTCTTATAGCGTTTTATCAGGTACTAGAATGTATTAGGTTGAACTGCAGTAGGTACTCTAATTCAGTTATGCAGGTTGTTGTAGAAGAGAGAGGTGTACTGTTGTCTGCATACAAAACATGGACAATACCTAGGCAAGCTGAGAAACATCTATTGACAGTAGAAATTTGGTTTTTGAGGAAAAGGGACAGAGTATTGTGGATGGACAAAACAAAAAATTAATAAGACAATCCTTCAAGAAACCAAAAAAAACCGTAAATTGATGAGGGAAATTAGACATAAACAGCCAAGATTTGCACATGTGAGGAGAAATAAACTTGAAAATTAAATAACTGACAAAATTGATGGGAAAAAAGCAAGAGGAAAACAAAACTATAAGTACCTGGATAGCTTGATCATAGGGCACAGCTGGAACAAAACCACAGACTTTATCCAAGACTGGTGGTCGCCTGAGATGGCAAACCATTACTGCCCACACCTGTCGGCATGGTACATAATGAAGATGATGTTGTACAACCTCATCGATTGAAGTTGTTCCCTCTTGTACAACTTACAGATTTGGCAACTGATGAAAATGTGGTTCTATCCCAGTAATCAAACAACACTCATGCTGAGCATGCTCATGAGTTCTCCAAGTGAGTGCAACTCATGTGTTCTGATGCCTGCCATCATTGTGAGGAATTGCTGTGACACTCTTGCAGCAAGCAAAGTTTGTAGACCTCAGCTGACTTCATCACAATGGAAATAATATTGATCCTCTCTGTACTAGCTGAACTTGGGACTGGCCAAGTTGGCCCACATTGTGTGAATCCCGACCCTGTCACATCAGCATCTATACACCAGCTATACCTTCATGACATAATGGTTAGTTCACTTGCTTAAAAATACTAATCCAGGATGCAGTTCCCAGCAGTGACTGGATTTCTATCTGACCAGAGAAATTCATGGGCAAACCAAGTCTTCTGAAATGAGAACCAGATCATTTACAGAAATAACTACTCTGACCCTACTTTTCAATTCAGGACTGCCACAACTGGGAATGGAATCCCAGATCCCTGTTGCTGAGTGAGCACACAAACCACTCCCTCCCATGGTTCTGTAATAGTAAAAGTGTGAAGCAATACTGAGGATAGGGGTGACATGGGGAGTTCATATAGCAGGACCTTAGCAGATCATCACTCTCACCACAACCCGTATGACATTAGTAGTTATAAATTGTGAGGAAAAACAATTTTCATCAATTATATTGCCAGCATTTTGTAAAGAAGAGAATTTGAGATTGATGAATGGTATATGAGGAGGACATGGGGGAAGCTAAAGAAATGAAAAAGACAGGATAAATTGCCAGCATTGGAAGCAAGTCCAATCTACTTCTTGTGACTTTCATCTCTCATTGAAGCATAGGCCCTCTACTAACTCATGACAAGCCCTTTATAGACTTGTTCAGGTTTGGTTGAATTTTGGAACCAACATTTTCTAGAGGTTGAGGCAGCCAGTCTCACACCAACCCTCCTTAATCTCCTCTTATGACATGCATAGTAGGTTACAGTGTTACTATTCTTTGCTTCCCTTCTGTGCCCAAGTGATACATCATCGGAAATCAAACCCAGCACCTTTTGAAATAGAAGTAAATACCTACCACTAGTACCACTAGGTCACTCCATCCCTCATTTGTTTGTAATATAAAGGGGGAAAATACCCACAATTTGTGACTAAACATTGACTAGCTTAATAGCCAAAGACATGCTTGGAAAATGTTAATTTGTTTCAATGTTTATGCCAGGCAGCACATGTCCAAATGGCAGGACAGTTGAAGGCTGGGAACATTTTGACCAGATAATCAGCAAATTTATGGTAGAACAGAAGATACCAGGGGCCAGTGTGGCTGTTTCTAAGAAAGGAAAAATTTTATATCAACAAGGTGAGAATATTCCTTTTCACACATTAAATAGATAGACAATAAATAAAGTGGTTTTGAGAATGAAGCCCAATAGAAACTACTTTGTGCTTTAAATCAAAGAAAGTCTTCTGCCTGTTATCCCCTTGTAACATGGATCTTCACAGACAGTAAGGGCATTGCTTTGCTGATCCAGTAGCTTCTGCAGCTCGTCTTGTTCCAGATGTATTGGTGTTACCTTTCCTCTGGAGTGAACTAGGCAGGCCAAGAGAGGGATCATACTGTATGGGCAACACATCATCTCTACATTTCAGCTCAGGCGTTGTGCTATGGAGAGGTTTAACTCCATCATTAGTCCCTATATGGGTTGTAGTTATTATGCCTTTTTTTGAAGCATAATGTAACAAGCTATCATCTGTCCAGACAGCAAGATGCCAGTGCAATATAATGCAGTGCAGCATAGGCCTTCAACCAACTCATGCCAAGTTGTCCAATATTTTACTATCCCTTGCAGCTCCCTCCACAGTTTTAGAGCTGGAGGAAGGGCCAAGAACCAGATAGATGGATTCTGTTGGTGAGCTGGTTGGAAAGCCTTTGAAAGACTTGAGTTATTACTCTGTTACATTAACTTTCAGCTTTTCTGAACCCTGAAAAAGGGCTTTTATCTATCAGGGTGAGTTATTGTAGAGATGTTTTAACTGATTCTAAATGGAAGTGCTATCCTTATGGGGACTATTGCAGAGCTTGCCTTCACCTCTTCAAGCACAAAAACCAAGTGGTGTGTACAATACTAGTACTTGAGCTTCACATCTGTGGAGAGGTATGACACTCATTGGAAAGTTAACCATATTGGGAACCCAGTCTGTGCATAGGCCACATCATGAAGTGGTATTCCAAGGCCTTGGCCATTGTAGATCCAGCTACTTCTGTGCCCCCTCTATAAAGGGTAAAAAGGGTAAAAAAGATCTCATAGCAGAATTTCCTGTTACTGTTTAGGCTGGGCCAACGTGGCCAATGAAAAAAAAACTGTGTTTCAATGGGAATTCAAACATAAGACTGCTGGGTTGGCAGGCAAACATGTAATGCTAAAGGCTTCACATATAATAACTCACAGCTTTATGAAGTGTGGTGATCATATGATTTTCTAATTGCCCAGTGGAGTCGGGTAAAAGGTTAAAGAGAAGACATTAGAACCAAGACATCACCAGTTTCTGGTTCCACAAGACTATGAGATTGATCAACTTCATGCAATTCAGGGCATTAGAATTCACATGAACAAAATAGTGTCTAAGAGATGTGTTAATATATTACCTCTCATTTGCCTGTTATTAGGTTATGGAGTTGCTGGAGCAGGTTGTAGAGTCCATCAAGATTCGATGTTCAGAGTTGCCAGCATCAGCAAGCCTGTTACTGCAGCAATTATTGTACAGCTTTTAGACAGACTGAAATTGCCACTGAATACAAAAGTTTTTGGCAAGACTGGTAAGGCTTTAAACAGTTTTTAGTCAAATTAAGATTACCACTGAACACAACAGGGTTTGACAAGACTAGTAAGTTCGGTTCATGAGTGAAATTTTCTCAGAGACTCCTGGGGGTTGTCGCTGGAGCTATGGAGTTTGTGCTTTGTGTGATGCTTTCAGCAGCCTGCCCTGTGGAAAAAGACCGAGCCATATGGGATAAAACTTGGTGCAATGAAATTTATCCTCTTGCCCATTAAACACTTTATTTAAAGTCAAACTGAATGTGCCACATTGAACAAAGCAGTTTTGTTTTTGAGGGGTGTGGGGGGGGGGGGGGGGGGGAAGACTGGCAAGTCTATATACAGCTTTTAGGCAAACTGAAGATTCCATTGAATACACAAGTTTTTGGCAAGACTGGTAACTCTTTGTACAGCTTTTAGGCAAACTAAAGATAACATTGAACATAAAAATTCTTTGGTAAAAATAGTAAGTCTTTATACAGCCTTTAGTCACACTGAATATACTGTTAAGCATGAAAATACATGGGCAGGTGAATTAGTTAAATGAGTTTGTGTAGAACTGACTCCATTAGTACTATTAGGCATGCAATACGATTTTGAAAAAAAAAACATGATAATATGTGCATTTTCAAATAATAGACCAGTGTAAAGGTACGGATGATGTCTGTCAGGAAATGTGTTTAGTATGAATATGGTGCAAGTGAAAATGTATTTAGATAAAATAATATAAATCAATAAAAATGAAAGTTGAACTCATATAAGGGTCGTTCATTTGAAACCCAATGGCTTTATTACAAAAGCATGAAAGAAACATTTAAATTGTGTGGTAGATTTAAACAAAGCATTCATTTTGAAAGAATTATGCACCATGGGTTGGTCAGAAGAAGTCGCTGTAGGCATTCAGGCAAGCATCCAATTGCTTAGGTAGGCGGTGAATGCTGTCCGCAAAAAAGGATTGTGGTTGCTCACTGACCCAAGTGTTTACTGCGTTCATTACGTCTGCATCTGTGTTAAATCATTGCTCCTTGAGAGCTTTTTTAGAGGTCCTGAACAAATGAAAATCACATGGTGACAAATCAGGACTATAGGCTGGATGTTGCAGAATTTCCCACTTCTTCCAAGCTAATGCTTCCTGAACAATCTTTGCAACATGCGAATGAGCATTATCGTGCAACAAAATCACACCGTGACAAAGCATGCTGGGTCGTTTATTCTTGATGACTTTTTGCAGCTTGTCTAGTGTTTCCCAGTAGTGGATAGAGTTGATGTTGACACCAGGTTCTTTAAAGTCGGCCAACAATAGCCCTTTATGGTAAAAAAATGCGCTCAGCATAATCTTACCAGCGGAAACCTGTAACTTTAAGTATTTGGCTTTTGGGGATCCAGCATGCTTCGATTGCATGCTCTCTTGCTGCTCGGCTGAAAGTGGTGACACCATGATTCATCGCCTGCCACTATGCGGAAGAGAAATGCATCACCTCCATTCTGAAACGCAACAAGTGGTTCAGACACCATCCCATACGTTCCTCTTTTTGGTGGTCGGTCAATATCCGTGGTACCCACTGTGAACACACCTTCCGATATTGCAGTTTCTTACGAACGACCTTATGAATTGTCCCAATTGACACATCAAATTCTGTCGCTAGCGAACGTATGCTTTGACAACGGTTCATCTGTACTGCTGCATCAATTTTGGCGATGGTTTTTTTCTGTTGCAACAATATGCACTTGACCCGGCCGTCGAAGATCTGTCGTGAACTGACGTCCTTTCTGAAACATTTGTGCCCAGTCTGTCACTGTTGTCTTCGACACACATTTGTTACCTTACGCTGCCTGCATTCTTCGATGAATGTCCACTGGTCGACATCCTTCAAATGAAATAAACTGAATCACCGCTCTGTGAGCTTCTTTGGACGGATTTTGGATCAACCTGGCCATTTTCTCAATGGTCAGAAACAGAACCTATTATACATCATGGGATGATAAGCATGTGCTCTTTTATTCATTGGTCTAGTACTTATCACATGACTATGACATGATCATGTTCAACGTACGCAATTACGCGCAGTGCGGCACAAACAGATTTCAAATGAACGCTCCTAATAACATAGTTTTTGTGACTTTTCAGCTAGAAGGTTAGAAGAGCATGCTAGACATCAAGGACTGGTCAGATGTACTTTGGGGAAGTTAGCTGCATATCCTTTAAAAGACATCACAGTCAACCCTAGCATTTTTTGGCTGTTTGTGATTTCTTGGCCAGTTTACGTTCAGTAGAGCAGGATATAAAACCAATGGTGAGCAGAAGAGATCTTCTGTTGATGTTGCCTTGTGTTTTATTTTCTGCCATTCACATATTGGCTGTCTGCTCCATGGCGAAGGGGTTACGGATGCAGTTTGTGATCCTGCATACCACATTTGACACACAGTTGCAGGAGATTTGGCAGCAGACTGCCTTGTGTTGGATATTTTATCAAATGGAGTGGGTGCCGGTCATTCAGAAAGCACAGGAAAACCGCAGAACGTAAACTTGCCAAAGAGATCACAAACAGCAAAAGAAAGCTGGGTTGTTTGTGGCGTCCTGTAAAGGATATGCAACTAACTTTTTTAAACATATTGGCTACCTGAGGGAAATAACAGAGTACCCTCAAATGGGTTCAGGTTATTATGTATAAGGGTGTATAAGGAGTTATGTTATATTTGATAATGTTCTGTATTGTATTCTTCAATACCCGGGAAGGTTAATCCGGTCAACAAATGCCCGCAGAAATTGGATGTGTCTGCCTAACGGCGCAAGAACACAGCACTGCTGTAAACAGGCACAACGCAATCGCGTCTGAAAAAACTACGGATGAACGCAGAAGAAGAAAAAGAAGTATTCTTCAATACAGTGTTGTATACTTCAATACAATATTGCATACTTCAATACATTAGTATATACTTCAGTAAGTAGAACGGCTCCAAAAGATGTTGAGTTCAGTTAGTCATTGTCCTGAATGTATTCTTTATGCTGCATGAAGACTTATACCAAACACTATATGGCAGTGCTAGGATGTGTGGTTATGTGGGTGCATATATATGTCTGATATATTTTGGTCACTTGAAACATCATGAAAGTTTGGAGAGAACAATAATGGAGGGGTATATGCCGGGAAGAGAGGAAGAGGAAGGCCAAAGAAAAGATGGGTGCAGGATGTGGGAGATGATCTCCAGATGGGTGTATCAGATGCGGGAATCTTGCTCATCACCGAGTTTTCCGGAAGGTTGTTATGGGAGCAAGGTTCTGCAAAGAATATGCTACTGAATGAATGAATTAATTAATTAATTAATATATTCCTCCGAAGTCGGAGAGTGTCTGCCTGTACGGCGAGGAACCACCAGTCTGCATACCAATAAGCCGGACATGGGACAACGAATATTCACGCAAACCTCAGGTCCTGTATGACATTACACTGATGTTGGACAACAGGATGTCTTCATCCGACATACAGGACTTCGCGTTGGAGCTCAAGTCAACGAACACAAGCAAGCAAACAAGCATTAATATATAAAGGGGTCGGCATAGGCAAAGGGTTTATCAAGCTCGTGCCTAAACTTCCTGCCTCTAACTACAGGGTAATGGGCTCATTGGTCATTTGGACTTCAACGTTAATTTCTCATTTAGAAAGCAATGGCAAAGAACTAGTCTATACATTACCTGGTACCTATTTTAGGCTGAGTCAACCTGGGACCCCAGGTTAATTTTTAAAATTTTCTGCCCCAGTGTGGATTTGAAACTATACCTCTGGGTTGGGATGCAGAGGTGTTTACAAGGCACCAGGGCTAGGTTCTATACTGGCCAAGACCTATTGACACGTCCTCGCCGAGCGTCCTGGGCAACAGGTCCCTTCGGGGTCCTGGCTGAAGTCAGTAGGATCGTTGATTCTCCGAAGTCGGAGAGTGTCTGCCTGCACAGTCGAGGAACCACCAGTCTGCACACCAAGTAAGTCAGACATGGGACAACGGGTACTCACGCAAACCTCAAGTCCTGTATGACACCACACTGATGTTGGACAACAGGATGTCTTCATCTGACATACAGGACTTCACGCTGGAGATCACAGCCAGCGAACACAAGCAAGCAACCTCTAGGTTGGCAGGCAAGCATCTAGCCACTACTCTACTGCAGCTCCCAAAGATGATTGTACCACAGCCATATTAACTGATGATGGTTTCAAAGCTGCAGGGACTAACTAGTACATCATGTTCAAGTTAGATTGTATCTGGCTAAACCTAGAAAAACCTGAAGTTGATTGCAACATCCTGCAAAGAACGCTATATATATATATATATATATATGATATTGACCATGCCACCCATTGAGTGCCAGTTGGTTTAAAACATGGGGCTAGCACCATGTACCCAGTTTGTCTCATGATGTGGAAAGGGATCCTCTGCTTGACTTACTTACACCATGGGTAGGGGAAGGAATAGATAGCAGGTAAGGAACTTGCTGACTCCACCTCATAAAACCAAGATCTGTAATATGCGAAGTCATTGGCATTTACCTGTCTACAATAGAATCTGTCGTACAACCACTTCTAACGTACATTCATCACGGCAGGCATACTGAAGTCCTACAGGACCAGAGACAAACGAATGAAGAACATCACTGTTCGACACCTCTTGCAACATTCAGCAGGCTGGGACAGAGACAAGGTTGGAGATGCTGTCTTTGTTCGGCCTCAGTGTGTTGTGAAAGAACACCCGGATTCGCAAAGCTACAACTATGCTCTCCTGGCATACGCTCTGAGAAGAAAACTGCAGTTCTCACCTGGTAATGTTGCTTTGGAAAGTATGTGTTTGACCTAGCAGTGGGTGATTTACTTGGCAACATTAAGTAATTTTATAAATCAGAAAATAATGAACCTTTATCATTTAATATATTCTTCTTCTTCTGCGTTCATCCAGAATATTTTTTGGACGTAGTTGCATAGTGCCTGTTTACAGTAAAGCTGCAATATTTGTACCTTTTTTCAGACACATTTGTTGACCAGGTTAACCTTTCCGATGTTAATATATTCAGAACCCATGTGACTGTGGTAGCCTCGGTAGCCCAGTGGCTAGCGTGCTTGCCTGCCAACCTTGTGGTCATGTGTTCAAATCCCCATTGGGACAGATGTTTAAAATTGAGCTGGGCTCCCAATGGGTACCAGAAAATGTCTTGGGAAGTAAAGGCAGCTGATGTGATATTGAGCACGTCACCCACGGAGAGCCCATTGGTCTATAAATATATCGGGCTAGCACCAAGTGTCCATTGCACTTTAAGGCATGTGAAATGGTTCTTTGTTTACTTAGCATGTACCCGATACACCTGAAGATATGTAAAATGGTTCTTTGTTTACTTAGCATGTACCTGATACACCTGAAGATATGTAAAATGGTTCTTTGTTTACTTAGCATGTACCCAATACATCTGAAGATATGTAAAATGGTTCTTTGTTTACTTAGCATGTACCTGATACACCTGAAGATATGTAAAATGGTTCTTTGTTTACTTAGCATGTACCCAATACATCTGAAGATATGTAAAATGGTTCTTTGTTTACTTAGCATATACCCGATACACCTGAAGATGTGTAAAATGGTTCTTTGTTTACTTAGCATGTACCCGATACACCTGAAGATATGTAAAATGGTTCTTTGTTTACTTAGCATGTACCCGATACACCTGAAGATGTGTAAAATGGTTCTTTGTTTACTTAGCATGTACCCGATACACCTGAAGATATGTAAAATGGTTCTTTGTTTACTTAGCATGTACCCAATACACCTGAAGATATGTAAAATGGTTCTTTGTTTACTTAGCATGTACCCGATACACCTGAAGATGTGTAAAATGGTTCTTTGTTTACTTAGCATGTACCCGATACACCTGAAGATATGTAAAATGGTTCTTTGTTTACTTAGCATGTACCTGATACACCTGAAGATATGTAAAATGGTTCTTTGTTTACTTAGCATGTACCCAATACATCTGAAGATATGTAAAATGGTTCTTTGTTTACTTAGCATGTACCTGATACACCTGAAGATATGTAAAATGGTTCTTTGTTTACTTAGCATGTACCCGATACACCTGAAGATATGTAAAATGGTTCTTTGTTTACTTAGCATTGCCACATGGCGTTTAGACAGAATGACGTCATCGGAATAGGCGGTAGAAAATCATATAGGGAAAATCCACTCTGACACGAAAGTGGACGTCAACAAAGGAATCCAAGGAAAATGTGGAGAACGTAATTGGACAGCAACGGGAGACGCTGGGACTTCGTGATACGAACAAGATGTGTTTCTGAAGGCTCGAGGTGAAGGTGATACCTGGATGCCGTGATTTCGGGATGAGACAGCAGGGAGTCTGGTAAGGAATTTATTGAGGACGACACAACAGTGAAAAGGACCGGGAATGGAAAATCCACCTAGACTGAATCTTAGTATCTAAGAAATTGAGCTGAAGAATGGATAGGAAGGCTTCAAGGGCGACGAGCTGGTTTGGGAGCTCAGGGGTGGATGTTATTTGAGTAGGTGCCGATCCTGTGGTTAGGGATCAGCCTGCTTTTCTGCCAGAGTTTTAATCCTATTACCGGCGGCGGAAAATAAACGTCTGGAAAAATCGTTCGCTTCACTTGAGTATGCTGTTCTGAGTTCTGTTATCAAGTTCCGACTTTTCGATGATGCTTTTTGTGTTTGCTCCAGTTGCGTTTAGAGGACAGGCACATTGAGACACGTGGGGGTCGTTTCTGGACACTGTTTGTTGATCAACATAAATTCCCGCCAGTTTCTAAGAGCTGAACATAAGGAATTACGTACCAGCAGCGCAGTTCACACCGAAAACTCCACGTCACAAAGATGGGGAAGATCAGGAATTATTTCAAGTAAGTTGAAGATCTTAGACGTTACAAAGTTTACACAACAGTAAGTGAAAGTGTATATATTATAAGAACGGTACAATAAGAATTAACATATCAGGACGTAAGAACAACATTACGTAGAAGAAGTGCAGTAGAAATATAATAGTCGCACCATACGGGCGAAACTACACGATATGAAACAAGCCACAGCGCTATATTATATTTATAACAACTGACATTTGGAAAGATCACAGCATATTTAAGAACATTATTGTGTTTTGAAAGAATGTACGGGTATGACTACAGTGCTACTTAAGAAAGGAAGATAGTACATAGATATGAAATGTCCGAAACATTCGACACCATGGTCGATATGGAAAGTAACTATGTTGATGTGAGTAGGCCATAAGATCTAAAGAAACACTGCACTGCCACAAGTCTACACCACAATATTGTACGATAACACAACGATGGACACTGTACATTCGAGAATTGATGATTTGCTCACCAATTTGATTACAACTGCTCAAAAGTGACTTTATGCTAAACAATCTGCGGAATTTATGAAGTTCGTCATGATTCGGGATTATTATCACATTTATCGTTGGACTATTCCACATAGGATGGAGTGTACTACCGATCTGCAAGTATAGTTTACTCTATCGGAAAGACATTCGTTATTTTACGAACATTACTAACATATTAAGACTCTATAAATATTAGAAGAACATTATATTTAATGAGAATCCATGAAATTAATAGCATATTAATCCTCATCATGGAGCAAAACATGGACAGTGGAGACAAGTCATATGATTCGTTTGAGTATATAGTCGACAGGGAGGAGGCTGAAAGCAATTATAGTAGGCAGTGAGCTCATGTTGAACACTGCGCTGTCACATTAATCTATTAATAGATTGCTGTGTTAATTGTTGTATACTACTCCACATTATCATACTGAATATGACAACTGTGAGGAACATGGGTCACCAGTGAATTCCGGAGGTACAGTATTATAATCTGTGGATATTACCTCATATTGATTGATCTCCACAAAACCCTCTCAGGACATTGTTCCTCACTGATACTGCTCTTCACAATATTTACTTACGCCACATTCACGATGTCAACAATGGCTGCTCGAGGGATTATGATGCCGGTATAGGATACTAGACGCAGGAATTTTATTTTGTACATGTTGCGCCGCCATACCAAGTGAGCAAGGATTTACTAACGACATTTCAGTCGTCACGGACACTTGTTGCTGACTATTTACAGTTGCCGAAGCAGCATTTCGGTTGTCTCACGGTGCCAGTTCATTATATTAGACTGACACCTCACTGGCATAGGATCAACGGACACGAAGTTTCTTCACAGAATATCGCATTCTTTATCGTCAACACTACATATGGGACATTACTTAACTTCACACGGAGACACTACACACGTCATCATAGAGGAATAGAAGGACGGAATAGACAGCACACACCAGTCTACTGTGGGTATCGTTGGAATCATATACCCAAATTTAACTCAAAGTTCGACGGGTGCACCATAACCGACTAGGTTTTGTCAGTCGGCCACAGACCGCATGGGTCTAGGTGCTGGTGTAAGTACATTACACCATCGTGTCATTTTACCAGATATTGTGTTTCGAGGCGAACCTCCATTAATTGTCGACATTTACTGACAACGATAACATCTGGACATAACGTCAACTTTTTGTTCCACACGTCATATTGGACCAAAGGAGTCAACCCAAATATTGCACAAGGCCAGTATATGTTACTGTTGGTTAATGTGTTATTGTTGATAAATGAGGTGCCTATTATTTAATATTAAGTAAATTAGTTCAAAAATGGATAGTGGGAGCGGTTGGAAGAGCGTTTCTACATTAAGCAAGGACACTTGAATATTGTGGGGTCAACACATAATTGTTGTCTTGGGTTAAGTGTAGTAGTAATTTCTATAAAAGGAACTCGTCAGTCGTCTTCTGTCATTGTTGACTGTCTAGTATTATGTATTCTTTATACTGAATATATTTCTTATATTATTTTCTGTTATTTACAGATAGTAACACTTAAGATATATAGATAGCAAGAAGTTACTGAATTTCGTTATTGTTCAATTTTACATTGCTATTGAGTTGCAGTTCACATTTTGTTCAGCAGTTGTTATATCTGAATTGAACATATTTACATTTTTGCATACTCTTCTATCATATTTCAGCTAGATTATTATACAGGTAGGACAAGATGTCTACACTACAATATCTCACGGAGTTGGGTGAGAAGAATGGATTGGCTGGAGCAGAACTTAGAAATTGGGTCATACAGGAATTTAGAGCTCAAACCGCACATGAAAGGGAGGAATGATTGAAAAAACTAGCAGCTGAAAAGGAGGCAAAGCAATTTCAAGCTACACGTGAACAAGAAGAACGAAAAGAGAAATTGGCTCTGAAGGAACAGGAGATAGCGCGGCAAAGTGAAAAGTTAGCTGAAATGAGAAAAGAGTTAAAGGCAAGACAGATTGCCGTAGATGCAGAAATCAAGCAAAAACGACTTGAAAAGGAGAATCTTGCAAAGGAAACAATGTGGAAGGAGCAAATGAGACAAATGTATGAAATAAAGGAAAATAATCACACAGGTAAAGTATCTGCTACAATAGTGAAAGAATCGAACGCCAGAGATTTCGTTCAGAAAATAACTATCGAACACAAGTCTAACGAAACACTTACAAGTACAAATGCCCAAATTGAAACAACACAAGAAGAAGAAAAAGAAAAGACGCAAATAGAACAGGAACAGGGTACATCAACGGTAGACATGCATGATACAATGCTACTGAGTGATAGCATAACGGTAATTAATTGCAAATACCAAGATTTGCACAAAGTCAACGAACCCAAACATGAAGAAATAACTGTTACTCAAAAACAAAGCAAACGAGATTATTTGTCGGTAAATGACATATTCTTGAAACATTCAAAAAAGAAACCAAAAGTTACACGCATTGGTTGTTACACACAAAAGTTACATGCACAACAAGCGAGGAAACATAGTGTAAACGGGTTCATACAAACAAAAACGCATATCATAAACATGCACACAGAAGTGAATCATAGCACAAATATACACACAAAAGGCAAGAAATGTATTACATACATACTCACAGAAGTCAAGAAGTGTGTCACAAACGTACATACAGAAGTCATTAGGTGTATTACACACATACACGCTGAAGTTAAACAGTATGTCACTAACAGATACACACAATCAAAGAAATACGTTGCGTGCGGCATTACAATTATCCATTCACAAGTTAAAAGAAGATACACAAGACTGAAAACAATTACATTGTTCCAATCAACAAAGTTACCATGTACAAATATTGGCATGCGTGCAAAAGAGAGATTCTATAGGTTTGAAACAAAGAAAGAAAGAAAGAAAATAAATGAAAGGAAGAATAAAAGAAAACAATAAAGAAAAATAAAATGGGATGAATGTGAAAGTGTTAGGTTCATATCAACACATAGTACACTACAGACACATTAGGGTCTTATTACTTAGTTATCCCAGATGTCACTGTGTAAAGTTATACTTGTCAGAATTATTCTCACTATCTTTCTTCACTTAAGTGTGTGAAAATATGTTGGTTCTCTATTCTACAGATAATTGTTCGTAAATATATCGTTATTAGAGAACTTAATAATTTTATGAAGAGTATTTGATTTAAATATTTATTATATTTCTGATTTATTATCTTAGAAATCTTGAATCTTTGAGATATGATTCTTCACAAAACTGTAGGATCTACAAATCAATTATAATCTTGCCGATATTCTAAATCAACTATAAATATAAATATTTTATTCAATTTATTCAATTCTAGTTTATTATATTTGTTTGTTCATAGAGTGTTTGGAAATATGTGTTAGATAGCACCGAATTTACTGGCAATACACACACAGATCAACAATTACATATTATTAATGCAAATAGCTAGTTTAAGTAGTTGGATACTTCTGTCAATATGTGATTTTGACAGGATGATAAGAAATTTACGTGAGGAGGAACCGATGAGGCATGGAGAACTTTGAGAACTTTGACTTGTGTGGCTTTTCTCCTGTGTCGAGTTTTCACTTGGATGTTTTGTGACTGGGGGTAACTACTTTAAAGGAAAACCGGTGAACACGTATTGTGATATGAGTTGAACATTGTATAATATTAGTATGTGTATATAGAGTTAATTTAATGAATTGTGATAATAGTTGATTAGTTAACGTAGTTAGATTAAATACTATGTTAGTATAGTTATATTTTGATCATTGATCGTTAGTTATTATTACTTAATTATGGGTTGTCAATTTTATTGTGATCGCCATTTCCAAGTATAGACACCACTACATATATCATTATGAAATACGCCGTTGAAGGATATTGTCACTCGGTCATTATTGCCACACCTTCACAGAGAATTTATGATGACTTCTTTAAGGAGCATTTACCTCGATTACACCTAAAATTATGACGTCATAATACTAGTCCCCTACCTACCCGTTTGATGAGATTAAGATTTACGACATAGCGGTCGGGATAAAAGTCATTGTGTCTACACTGCTATGTGTCAGGTTAATTCTCTTGATGAAAAAAAAAATGATTACATCATTTTAAAAGGGAGGGGGGCATACTGCCACATGGCGTTTAGACAGAATGACGTCATCGGAATAGGCGGTAGAAAATCATATAGGGAAAATCCCACTCGGACACGAAAGTGGACGTCAACAAAGAAATCCAAGGAGAAATGTGGAGAACGTAATTGGACAGCAACGGGAGACGCTGGGACTTCGTGATACGGACAAGATGTGTTTATGAAGGCTCGCTGTGAAGGTGACACCTGGAGGCCGTGATTTCAGGATGAAACAGCTGGGACTCCGGAGAGGAATTTATTGAGGCGACAACGGTGAATGGATCGGGAATGGAAATCCACCTAGACTGAATTTTAGTATCTAAGAAAATTGAGCTGAAGAATGGATAGGAAGGCTTCAAGGGCGACGAGCTGGTTTGGGAGCTCAGGGGTGGATGTATTTGAGTAGGTGCCGATCCTGTGGTTAGGGATCAGCCTGCTTTTCTGCCAGAGTTTTAATCCTGTTACCGGTGGCGGAAAATAAACGTCTGGAAAAATCGTTCGCTTCACTTGAGTATGCTGTTCTGAGTTCTGTTATCAAGTTCCGACTTTTCGATGATGCTTTTTGTGTTTGCTCCAGTTGCGTTTAGAGGACAGGCACATTGAGACAAGCATGTACCCAATACATCTGAAGATATGTAAAATGGTTCTTTGTTTACTTAGCATATACCTGATACACCTGAAGATGTGTAAAATGGTTCTTTGTTTACTTAGCATGTACCCGATACACCTGAAGATATGTAAAATGGTTCTTTGTTTACTTAGCATGTACCCGATACACCTGAAGATGTGTAAAATGGTTCTTTGTTTACTTAGCATGTACCCGATACATCTGAAGATATGTAAAATGGTTCTTTGTTTACTTAGCATATACCCAATACACCTGAAGATATGTAAAATGGTTCTTTGTTTACTTAGCATGTACCTGATACACCTGAAGATGTGTAAAATAGTTCTTTGTTTACTTAGCATGTACCCGATACACCTGAAAATATGTAAAATGGTTCTTTGTTTACTTAGCATGTACCCAATACACCTGAAGATATGTAAAATGGTTCTTTGTTTACTTAGCATGTACCCAATACACCTGAAGATATGTAAAATGGTTCTTTGTTTACTTAGCATGTGCCCAATACATCTGAAGATATGTAAAATGGTTCTTTGTTTACTTAGCATATACCCAATACACCTGAAGATATGTAAAATGGTTCTTTGTTTACTTAGCATGTACCTAATACACCTGAAGATATGTAAAATGGTTCTTTGTTTACTTAGCATGTACCCAATACATCTGAAGATGTGTAAAATGGTTCTTTGTTTACTTAGCATGTACCTGATACACCTGAAGATATGTAAAATGGTTCTTTAGTTTACTTAGCATGTACCCGATACACCTGAAGATATGTAAAATGGTTCTTTGTTTACTTAGCATGTGACCCAATACATCTGAAGATATGTAAAATGGTTCTTTGTTTACTTAGCATGTACCCGAATACACCTGAAGATAGTGTAAAATGGTTCTTTGTTTACTTAGCATGTACCCGATACACCTGAAGATATGTAAAATGGTTCTTTGTTTACTTAGCATGTGCCCGATACACCTGAAGATGTGTAAAATGGTTCTTTGTTTACTTAGCATGTGCCCAATACACCTGAAGATATGTAAAATGGTTCTTTGTTTACTTAGCATGTACCCGATACACCTGAAGATATGTAAAATGGTTCTTTGTTTACTTAGCATGTACCCGATACACCTGAAGATATGTAAAATGGTTCTTTGTTTACTTAGCATGTGACCAATACATCTGAAGATAGTGTAAAATGGTTCTTTGTTTACTTAGCATGTACGCAATACATCTGAAGATATGTAAAATGGTTCTTTGTTTACTTAGCATAGTACCCAATACACCTGAAGATATGTAAAATGGTTCTTTGTTTACTTAGCATGTGCCCAATACATCTGAAGATATGTAAAATGGTTCTTTGTTTACTTAGCATGTGCCAATACACCTGAAGATATGTAAAATGGTTCTTTGTTTACTTAGCATGTACCAATACATCTGAAGATATGTAAAATGGTTCTTTGTTTACTTAGCATGTACCGCAATACACCTGAAGATATGTAAAATGGTTCTTTGTTTACTTAGCATGATGCCCAATACACTCTGAAGATGTGTAAAATGGTTCTTTGTTTACTTAGCATGTGACCAATACATCTGAAGATGTGTAAAACGGTTCTTTGTTTACTTAGCATGTACCCAATACACCTGAAGATATGTAAAATGGTTCTTTGTTTACTTAGCATGTACCTGATACACCTGAAGATATGTAAAATGGTTCTTTGTTTACTTAGCATGTGACCTGATACACCTGAAGATGTGTAAAATGGTTCTTTGTTTACTTAGCATGTGCCCAATACACCTGAAGATATGTAAAATGGTTCTTTGTTTACTTAGCATGTACCTGATACACCTGAAGATATGTAAAATGGTTCTTTGTTTACTTAGCATGTACCTGATACACCTGAAGATGTGTAAAATGGTTCTTTGTTTACTTAGCATGTGACCAATACATCTGAAGATGTGTAAAACGGTTCTTTGTTTACTTAGCATGTGCCCAATACACCTGAAGATATGTAAAATGGTTCTTTGTTTACTTAGCATGTACCTGATACACCTGAAGATATGTAAAATGGTTCTTTGTTTACTTAGCATGTGACCAATACATCTGAAGATATGTAAAATGGTTCTTTGTTTACTTAGCATGTGTCCAATACACCTGAAGATGTGTAAAATGGTTCTTTGCTTACTTAGCATGTGACCAATACATCTGAAGATATGTAAAATGGTTCTTTGTTTACTTAGCATGTACCCAATACACCTGAAGATGTGTAAAATGTTTCTTTGTTTACTTAGCATGTGCCCAATACACCTGAAGATGTTTAAAATGGTTCTTTGTTTACTTAGCATGTGACCAATACATCTGAAGATGTGTAAAATGGTTCTTTGTTTACTTAGCATGTGCCCAATACATCTGAAGATATGTAAAATGGTTCTTTACTTGACCCATTACCATGTTGTGATTAATATATCCAGTACACCTGTGACAGATATACTCTGTTTTCTGTGCTATACAATGCAACAAATGGAATCAGTTGTTGACCATGTGCCTCGGGCAACACACAGTGTATTACTATATTGTTTACATTAGCCCTGAGCATACTAAAAACTCTGGCTAGGTATTTAAATATGCGGATCAGTATATATTGAATCTTGAAAAGACTTATGGTTTTTTCATGGTGGTTATTGCCATAGCTCAGGTTACTTATTCAGTAGGGACTAGAATGGTACGATAAAATCACTAATGTGTAGCTTCTGGAGAGAGCTAGACAGTTTCCAGAAAATCGGAAGTGAGGGAGAGATGGGACACACAATGAGAAAACCTAATGATAGTATAATTAGAAAGTCCCTTCGCTGTCTGTGCCCCACAAGGCAAATGAAATAGAAGAACTAAAAACACACGAAGAAGAAAATGAGTTGACTTGAGTCAAGAACCGAGATCACAGCACTCAAAACATTGCCAGATACTCCATCCTCATCATCAATAACCAGCAAAGAGTCCCAATACAAATTGTACCAGTAGCAGTCTGATTATGTGCCCGTCCATCCTTTCCTCGGTCTAAGTGTTGGCCAAATCCTCTGGTCATTACGGAGGAGAGAATAAGAGACTCATATCATATGGGGGAAGCTCAAGGAGATAGCAAAAGATGAGACAGGGGGCGTATGTGAGTTGAGAGCCTATTCTTCAAAGGGAAATAAGGGCAGCAGAAGAAGATTGTATTCTCTGCACTTGCATTTTAAGCATATATAACATTTGCTGTGATTAAAATAAGTGCACTTATAATGGTTAATAATCAGTCCAGAGTACTTGTAGTGATTGGTGGTCCAGTACTGAGCTGTCTACGCAGATACCCTAGTGTTACAAATTGATAGCAGAAAGAACACTTTGATTATGGCTTGAACCAAGACCCATACTTTGGGCTACCAAAAGTAGACAACTCAGCAGTGTTAGGTCTTCAAGAGTAGATAACTCAGCAGCATTGGGTTGTCAAGAGTAGATAACTCAGCAGCATTGGGATAACACAACAACAGTGATGTTAATCATAAACTCTCCCAACTGATTATCATATTGACCTATATTATTTTGACAGGTGAACTCATGTGACCTTCTGTCTGTAAAATAATGATGTGATAGTACACTTTGAATTCTTTTATTAGTGGGTGTTTTAAGATAAGAAATATTGAATGAACTGTGATAAATTTATCATAATGTTTGACATTAGTAGTCTACATGCTGTGCTGAATTGATAGGATTATTTTGTTATCTGGCAGATACAGTCTTTTATCATATTTAATGCATTAAACGGCTGTATGTGTGCAAATGTCATTGTAGACTCCCCAATAGATAAAGAAGAACAAATGATGAAACATACCATGGCTGTTTATTGCAATCGGTTTAGCCAGATACAACAGTTTGAACAAGATACAATCTAACTGCATAGTATGGCCGTTTACTGAATTTATTGCAACATATTTAGCAACGGATACAATCTACATACTATGACCGTTTATTGTAACAGGTTTAGCCAGATACAACAGTTTGAGCAAGATACAATCTAATTACATACCATGGTCGTTTATTGCAACAGGTAGATACAATCTAATTACATACCTGCGTGGGGAGGGGGGGGGGGGGCTGCGTGGTCTCAAGGTATGGTGTCCGCCTCGAGTGCTGGAGGTCCCGGGTTCAGGCCCCGGTGAGGACCAGAACTTTTTCACGTGGACTTCTAGTAAAAATTTCCCCTGGTCTCTGAGTAGTGAGATCGGACACCCGTGTGTATTGTTGCGCACGTAAAAAATCTCTTGGCAGTTGGAAATCGAAAAAGAGTAGCCTAATGGCGCTGCCCGGGCAAAATTTCGAATTAAAAATCCAGCCAAAGTATTTCAGGATACTCGCCAGTGCTACGGAGTTCGTGCACTGAGCTGAGTTTCTCCAGACTCAGGTTTGAGTAAGGAGAAGAACGGAGCACTTATGGGCTGCACCCATGTGCCGTGATGTTGATCCGTCAACTAAACTAAACTAATTACATACCATGGCCGTTTTTGCAACAGGTTTAGACAGCTATAATCTAATTCCATAGCATGGCTATTTATTGCATCAGGTTTAGCAAGATACAATCTAACTTGAACATGATGTACTAGTTAGTCCCTGTAGCTTTGAAATCATCATCAGTTAATATGGCTGTGGTACAATCATCTCTGAGAGCTGCAGTAGTGGCTAGATGCTTGCCTGAGGTTAATGTCAGCATCATATCTCATGTCTCATACTCACCAGATTTGGCACAGAGTGACTTCCTCCTGTTTCCAAACATAAAAAATCCGTTGAGCGATTGTCATATTTTCTAATGATCGGGTCTTGATAATTGAACTGGAAACAGCAGGTCCGCATGGCTGAATGGATAAGAACGTGTGTTCTTAAACATCTGGTGTGCTGATCCGAGGTAAGCGGTTCAACCCCTACACTGGACAGCTGGACTAAAATGTTGACCTGTCGTCCTTGACTTGGGGACGTTAATTACAAGTAATTCTGAAGTCGGAGTGGGTTCACCTGATGGCGAAGGGACACTGTTAATTGGGAAAGCTAATCCACACGCAAAATTCAGTCCATCACTACTATAAATAGTGTGTGTGGACTACGCTTGAGTTCAAAGCAGGTGAGGGCAACAAAAAAAACTGGAGACATGGTTCTTGACCCAGACGGAGAATTTCTACAATAAGGCCATCAGATTGCTGAAGATGAAATGGAGGAAGTCCATCGCCTCAATGGGTGAATACATAGAGAAGGACTATAACATAAGTTATAAGAAGTTCATAACAATTTTTTCAGAATTGTGCCTTGACTTTGTCATACTAAAGTGCAAAACTTTTTGATTGCCTCTTGGTTGCGTGCATGCACTAGTGTGAGGAGATGTGGTAGTACGGTGGCTAGGGGTGGCTGGTCTATAAAATATACATATATACACACACACACACACCTTTGTATCAGTGTTTCAGTTATGTTTGTTTTTGCTGCATCTAATCTTCCTTTTAAAAATACACAACAGTTGTTTTTCCTATAGGTTTAACTATACCTGCAGTTATACTTCTTGTGTTGCCATCATCAAGTAATAATATACAATCAAATAATATAACATATTTTGGTCTATGGCAACACAGGTACCTGGCATTCTTACTCCAACCTTGGCTACCTTGTTCTCGGAGAAGTCATAGAAGCATTAAGTGGTCAGCCTTATCACAGAGTCTTGCAGTCTTTCCTCCAAGACCTGCACATCCACGGTATCACTGTGGGCAAGAGAGGAAGAGCTCACTATAAATGCATAGAGGTAAATTATGTCTTTCTTCTTTTTTCCTTGAAACTTCTCGTGGAGTGCTCACAAACCTGCATGCCAAGTCATGTGTAGCTCAGTATATGGTTTGTTGGATTTCTTGTTTATCTCCATGATGTGAGATAGCCAGTCTCAGACTAGCCTTCTATAGTTGCCTTTTACAACATGCACAGGTTTATACTGTTGATATTCTTCACAATCTTCGGGGCCCCGGTAATACAAGAGTTAAAGGAGGTAAGTTAAAAGTTGTACAACATATCCAGGCGAACCTTCTGGCCTAGAGAGACAACAGTGGAAGATAAACTCTATGGACCGCTGAATGAACTGAAATAGACTGTTGGATTCATACGAGAGACAACATTGCAGTTATAAGCATATTTCAGGCGAACGAAAGAAGAAGAAGAAGAACCCATAATTGTTTGGCTGTTTGTGATTCCTGGGAAAGTTTACGTTCAGTAGTTGGCCATTGATTTCTGAACGACCGGACCCATACCATTTCATAAAAAGCCAATGCAGAGCAGTCAGCTGCCAAATCGCCAGCAGCAGTGTTTCGAACCTGGTATACGGGATTACGAACTGTGTCCATAACCCCTTAGTCATGAAGCCGGCAAAGAAGGTAAGTAGTCAGTTTTATTCATTTCATTTCAGGCATCACCAGTTAGGAATTTAAATTAGGGTCAGCGTTCATTTGTGGGCATCTGTGTTGTAGAGATGGTGTAACACATCTGAGGTTGTTCTGAATTTGGTTTATATAATTCCATAGCAGATCCTGGCAACAAAATCAATCCCATGGAGATCCTAGTGTCTTCTTCTTTTGACCTGTATCCTCAATTGGGGCACAGGCAACTCACACCAAGTCATCCTATCTTTTGCTGTCTCCTACATCTCGTCCATATTTCCCCATTATTTATGTCTGTCTTTAATTCTCTTCTGCATCTCATCCATATTTCCCCATATTATTTATGTCTGTCTTTAATTCTCTTTTGCATCTCGTCCATATTTCCCCATATTATTTATGTCTGTCTTTAATTCTCTTCTGCATCTCGTCCATATTTCCCCATTATTTATGTCTGTCTTAATTCTCTTCTGCATCTCATCCATATTTCCCCATATTATTTATGTCTGTCTTAATTCTCTTCTGTATCTCATCCATATTTCCCCATTATTTATGTCTGTCTTTGATTCTCTTCTGCATCTCGTCCATATTTCCCCATTATTTATGTCTGTCTTTAATTCTCTTCTGCATCTCATCCATATTTCCCCATTATTTATGTCTGTCTTTAATTCTCTTCTGCATCTCATTCATATTTCCCCATATTATTTATATCTGTCTTAATTCTCTTCTGCATCTCATCCATATTTCCCCATATTATTTATGCTTGTCTTTAATTCTCTTCTGCATCTCATCCATATTTCCCCATATTATTTTTATGTCTGTCTTTAATTCTCTTCTGCATCTCGTCCATATTTCCCCATTATTTATGTCTGCCTTTAATTCTCTTCTGCATCTCATCCATATTTCCCCATATTATTTATGTCTGTCTTTAATTCTCTTCTGCATCTTGTCCATATTTCCCCATTATTTATGTCTGTCTTTAATTCTCTTCTGCATCTTGTCCATATTTTCCCATTATTTATGTCTGTCTTTAATTCTCTTCTGCATCTCATCCATATTTCCCCATTATTTATGTCTGTCTTTGATTCTCTTCTGCATCTCATCCATATTTCCCCATTATTTATGTCTGTCTTTAATTCTCTTCTGCATCTCGTCCATATTTCCCCATTATTTATGTCTGTCTTTAATTCTCTTCTGCATCTCATCCATATTTCCCCATATTATTTATGTCTGTCTTTAATTCTCTTCTGCATCTCATCCATATTTCCCCATATTATTTATGTCTGTCTTTAATTTTCTTCTGCATCTCATCCATATTTCCCCATATTATTTATGTCTGTCTTTAATTTTCTTCTGCATCTCATCCATATTTCCCCATATTATTTATGTCTGTCTTTAATTCTCTTCTGCATCTCGTCCATATTTCCCCATTATTTATGCCTGTCTTTAATTCTCTTCTGCATCTCATCCATATTTCCCCTTATTATGTATGTCTGTTTTAATTCTCTTCTGCATCTTGTCCATATTTCCCCATATTATTTATGTCTGTCTTTAATTCTCTTCTGCATCTCATCCATATTTCCCCATTATTTATGTCTTTAATTCTCTTCTGCATCTCATCCATATTTCCCCATTATTTATGCCTGTCTTTAATTCTCTTCTGCATCTCGTCCATATTTCCCCATATTATTTATGTCTGTCTTTAATTCTCTTCTGCATCTCGATCCATATTTCCCATATTATTTATGTCTATCTTTAATTCTCTTCTGCATCTCATCCATATTTCCCCATATTATTATGTCAGTCTTTAATTCTCTTCTGCATCTCGTCCATATTTCCCCATATTATTTATGTCTGTCTTTAATTCTCTTCTGCATCTCATCCATATTTCCCCATATTATTTATGTCTGTCTTTAATTCTCTTCTGCATCTTGTCCATATTTCCCCATTATTTATGTCTAGTCTTTAATTCTCTTCTGCATCTCGTCCATATTTCCCATTATTTATGTATGTCTTTAATTCTCTTCTGCATCTCGTCCATATTTCCCCATTATTTATGTCTGTCTTTAATTCTCTTCTGCATCTTGTCCATATTTCCCCATATTATTTATGTCTGTCTTTAATTCTCTTCTGCATCTCATCCATATTTCCCCATATTATTTATGTCCTGTCTTTAATTCTCTTCTGCATCTCGTCCATATTTCCCCATTATTTATGTCTGTCTTTAATTCTCTTCTGCATCTCATCCATATTTCCCCAATTATTTATGTCTGTCTTTAATTCTCTTCTGCATCTCGTCCATATTTCCCCATATATTTATGTCTGTCTTTAATTCTCTTCTGCATCTCATCCATATTTCCCCATTATTTATGTCTGTCTTTAATTCTCTTCTGCATCTCATCCATATTTCCCCATTATTTATGTCTGTCTTTAATTCTCTTCTGCATCTCATCCATATTTCCCCATTATTTATGCCTGTCTTTAATTCTCTTCTGCATCTCATCCATATTTCCCCATTACTTATGTCTGTCTTTAATTCTCTTCTGCATCTCGTCCATATTTCCCCATATTATTTATGCCTGTCTTTAATTCTCTTCTGCATCTCGTCCATATTTCCCCATTATTTATGTCTGTCTTTAATTCTCTTCTGCATCTCGTCCATATTTCCCCATTATTTATGTCTGTCTTTAATTCTCTTCTGCATCTCAGTCCATATTTCCCCATTATTTATGTCTGTCTTTAATTCTCTTCTGCATCTCGTCCATATTTCCCCATATTATTTATGTCTGTCTTTAATTCTCTTCTGCATCTCATCCATATTTCCCCATATTATTTATGTCCTGTCTTTAATTCTCTTCTGCATCTCATCCATATTTCCCCATATTATTTATGTCTGTCTTTAATTCTCTTCTGCATCTCATCCATATTTCCCCATATTATTTATGTCTGTCTTTAATTCTCTTCTGCATCTCAGTCCATATTTCCCCATATTATTTATGTCTGTCTTTAATTCTCTTCTGCATCTCAGTCCATATTTCCCCATTATTTATGTCTGTCTTTAATTCTCTTCTGCATCTCATCCATATTTCCCCATTATTTATGTCTGTCTTTAATTCTCTTCTGCATCTCGTCCATATTTCCCCATTATTTATGTCATGTCTTTAATTCTCTTCTGCATCTGTCCATATTTCCCCATTATTTATGTCTGTCTTTAATTCTCTTCTGCATCTCATCCATATTTCCCCATTATTTATGTCTGTCTTTAATTCTCTTCTGCATCTCAGTCCATATTTCCCCATTATTTATGTCTGTCTTTAATTCTCTTCTGCATCTCGATCCATATTTCCCCATTATTTATGTCTGTCTTTAATTCTCTTCTGCATCTCATCCATATTTCCCCTATTATTTATGTCTGTCTTTAATTCTCTTCTGCATCTCATCCATATTTCCCCATTATTTATGTCTGTCTTTAATTCTCTTCTGCATCTCATCCATATTTCCCCATTATTTATGTCTGTCTTTAATTCTCTTCTGCATCTCATCCATATTTCCCCATTATTTATGTCTGTCTTTATTCTCTTCTGCATCTCATCCATATTTCCCCATTATTTATGTCTGTCTTTGATTCTCTTCTGCATCTCATCCATATTTCCCCATTATTTATGTCTGTCTTTAATTCTCTTCTGCATCTCATCCATATTTCCCCATTATTTATGTCTGTCTTTAATTCTCTTCTGCATCTCATCCATATTTCCCCATTATTTATGTCTGTCTTTAATTCTCTTCTGCATCTCATCCATATTTCCCCATTATTTATGTCTGTCTTTAATTCTCTTCTGCATCTCATCCATATTTCCCCATTATTTATGTCTGTCTTTAATTCTCTTCTGCATCTCATCCATATTTCCCCATTATTTATGTCTGTCTTTAATTCTCTTCTGCATCTCATCCATATTTCCCCATTATTTATGTCTGTCTTTAATTCTCTTCTGCATCTCATCCATATTTCCCATATTATTTATGTCTGTCTTTAATTCTCTTCTGCATCTCAGTCCATATTTCCCCATATTATTTATGTCTGTCTTTAATTCTCTTCTGCATCTTGTCCATATTTCCCCATTATTTATGCCTGTCTTTAATTCTCTTATGCATCTCATCCATATTTCCCCATTACTTATGTCTGTCTTTAATTCTCTTCTGCATCTCGTCCATATTTCCCCATATTATTTATGTCTGTCTTTAATTCTCTTCTGCATCTTCGTCCATATTTCCCCATTATTTATGTCTGTCTTTAATTCTCTTCTGCATCTCATCCATATTTCCCCATATTATTTATGTCTGTCTTTAATTTTCTTCTGCATCTCATCCATATTTCCCATATTATTTATGTCTGTCTTTAATTCTCTTCTGCATCTTGTCCATATTTCCCCATATTATTTATGTCTAGTCTTTAATTCTCTTCTGCATCTCGTCCATATTTCCCCATATTATTTATGTCTATCTTTAATTCTCTTCTGCATCTCGTCCATATTTCCCCATATTATTTATGTCTATCTTTAATTCTCTTCTGCATCTTGTCCATATTTCCCCATATTATTTATGCCTGTCTTTAATTCTCTTCTGCATCTTGTCCATATTTCCCCATATTATTTATGTCTATCTTTAATTCTCTTCTGCATCTCATCCATATTTCCCCATATTATTTATGTCAATCTTTAATTCTCTTCTGCATCTCGTCCATATTTCCCCATTATTTATGTCTGTCTTTAATTCTCTTCTGCATCTCGTCCATATTTCCCCATTATTTATGTCTGTCTTTAATTCTCTTCTGCATCTTGTCCATATTTCCCCATTATTTATGCCTGTCTTTAATTCTCTTCTGCATCTTGTCCATATTTCCCCATATTATTTATGCCTGTCTTTAATTCTCTTCTGCATCTCGTCCATATTTCCCCATTATTTATGTCTATCTTTAATTCTCTTCTGCATCTCGTCCATATTTCCCCATTATTTATGCCTGTCTTTAATTCTCTTCTGCATCTCGTCCATATTTCCCCATTATTTATGCCTGTCTTTAATTCTCTTCTGCATCTTGTCCATATTTCCCCATTATTTATGTCTGTCTTTAATTTACTTCTGCATCTAATCTATATTTCCCCATTATTTATGTCTGTCTTTAATTCTCTTCTGCATCTCATCCATATTTCCCCATATTATTTATGTCAATCTTTAATTCTCTTCTGCATCTCGTCCATATTTCCCCATATTATTTATGTCTGTCTTTAATTATCTTCTGCATCTCGTCCATATTTCTCCATTATTGTCTGTCTTTAATTCTCTTCTGCATCTCGTCCATATTTCCCTATTATTTATGTCTGTCTTTAATTCTCTTCTGCATCTCATCCATATTTCCCCATATTATTTATGTCAATCTTTAATTCTCTTCTGCATCTCGTCCATATTTCCCCATATTATTTATGTCTGTCTTTAATTATCTTCTGCATCTCGTCCATATTTCTCCATTATTGTCTGTCTTTAATTCTCTTCTGCATCTCGTCCATATTTCCCTATTATTTATGTCTGTCTTTAATTCTCTTCTGCATCTTGTCCATATTTCCCCATTATTTATGTCTGTCTTTGATTCTCTTCTGCATCTCGTCCATATTTCCCTGTTATTTATGTCTATCTTTAATTCTCTTCTGCATCTCGTCCATATTTCCCTATTATTTATGCCTGTCTTTAATTCTCTTCTGCATCTCGTCCATATTTCCCCATATTATTTATATGTCTGTCTTTAATTCTCTTCTGCGTATGTTTTAGGTCTCCCACTATTTCAGTTACCCAGTGGGTTCCAGACAAGAAAGTACATAGCTGCACTATCCTCAGGTTTTCTCAGTGTGTGTTATTTCCAGTGCCAGTGTCTGTTTCTTCACTTTAATTGGTTTAGTTCTGTCCATGTTCTGTCTACATTGATGATTCTGTCATAACATTTTAGTTACACTATTCTGCGCAGACATATGGCAACTCAGCAGAGATTGTTAAAATTAATATAAACACCTCAATGAGTTACTGCACAAATTGTTTAACAGAATCTGGGAAACTGAAAAAATACCAGTAGAATTTGGCAATGCCAAAGAAACGGGACATACAGGAGTGTGAGATTTATAATAGAGGAATAATGTTATTGTCAGTTCCTTGGAAATTATTAAGCAAGATCACTCTGGAGAAACTAAAAGATGTCATTGACAAATAACTAATGGATGAACAAGCAGGCTTTCAAATCCTGCTCAAATCAGACTGTCACATTACGATAACAAGAGAGCAAAATATTAAACTGAATTCACCACTTTATACTGGATTTGTAGATTGTGGAAAGGCCCTTAACAGCCTTGATTCTTTGGAAATTGATGAGATATTATGGGATCCCACAGAAAACCATTAACTTAATACAGGCACCACGTAGAGACATGAAGTGCTGAATCCTTGATGAGGGAAAACTTACTTACTTTTCTTACTTCATTAAAATCACATTCAAACTAATACCTTTAAGAACATTTTCATCACGATCCTCACAGATACTTTTATTTTTATTGCTGCTGTCACCAGATTTATGTATCATCTTTTTTTTTATAAATTGTTTGATTATTGTCATCATCCAGGATTGTATATTATACAATTTTTGAACCAGACAGATTTAGTGTCATATTTTGCTTTAAACAACTTCCATCATGAACTTCCAATGCTAGGTCCTATTATGTATATTTTATTTTCATAGTGTCAGCATGGAACCAGTTATATGGTCAGTAAATATAGTTAGTTTTGTTGATTTGTGTTGAATGTTTCTTAATTATGTAGTCTGTACAATTTAGCTTTAAAATAAAACACTTTAAACAAGCCACATTTATTTTTTAGGTTACTCTTTGATATTTTAGAATTAAGCAGTCAAATTTGTGAATATATAAAATTCAAAGATTGTTACGTGTGTGGATATTTTAAAATCATATTTTAATTTGTAAGGTAACAAGTGACATTTTAGGTAACATTATGTTATTTTTCAGGCCTTAAATGCCTGCATATTTGTACAATTTTTAGAGCCTAAAGCTCCATACTCTGATCATCACATTAAAACAAAATGGCTACAGAAGCATTCACTGTAGGAGTACATCAAGTGTATTGGGACTAGGGCTTCATAACATGACACCAACTGCATGATGATACCATCACAAGTAAGCCTCAAGGGAAACAAATGAAATGTGATTTTTCTTTTTGTTTCCCCTTCAGGTGGAATATTTCAATAACCGTGAACCACAAGTGGTTACTTCACTCTACCCAGAAGAAGGCATGGTTTTGCCACAATATGGCGGCATGGCTATGGAGAGTTCTGCATCTTATGGAGGCCTCATTGCTGATGCTGCTTCTTTGCTCAAGTTTATTAACTGCATGGAAGAAGCTGTTAGCCAGTGTAATACCAGTGCCTCTTGGGTGCAGCTTGACAGCCCAGTAAAGGATGCCTTGCGCACTAAGACTGGCGCTGAACCGCCGGGACCAGAAACTGTTGGGAGACATGATCTCTGTTGCCAGCCAGCACAACAGTTAACAGTAAATGCAGTTGAGAGTAAAAACTGTCATGGAAATGGGAAAGTTAATCAAGACAGCCATTGCGATCATTATCATGCTAATCAAGATGATTTAACAGGGGTCTCTTCCAGCATATTTCTGACAAGCTCAGAGGCCACAATCAGTGACATGCATTTAGGCTGTCTGAATAAATCAGACACCAGTTTTGTCTTGTCTGATAATCTTGTGGAAGAACCAGTCTACAAACAGATCTTTTCTAGCAAACAAGATGTTTACAATGTAGAACATGGTTTAATAATGAATGCATCAGATATTTATTTAAAGAAAGCCAACACAGACTGTGTGGATAATACATCTCAGAGTGATATGTTTGGGGAATCTAATGCCTCTGTAACACCACAAATGAACATGCAGTATCAGCACGATACATTTTTATACCAGAATGTGTGTTTGTGTGGTAGACAGTGCAGTGCTAGTGATATGATCTGCCAACCTAAGCAGCAATATGAATCAAGTACCTGGCAGTGTAATTCTAGTGTCATCTGTCAGTCTATCCAGCAACATAACTCAAGTAATAGACGATGTAATTCGAATGATTTTGTCTGTCAATTTAGCCAGCATTGTGATTCAAGAAATTGGCAGTGTAATTCTAGTGCCATCTGTCGACCTAGTCAGAAATATAATTCAGGTGAAATGCAGTGTAATTCTAATTGCATCTGTCAGCATAGCCAAAAATATGACTTCAAACGGTTGGCATTGTAATTCAACAGACATCCGTGAACCTAACCAGAAATATGATTCAAGTGATAGCCAGTATAATTATAGTGTTGTTGGCTTTGAACCTGGCCAGAATTTTGACTCAAATAATTCGCAGCATAATTCTAGTGCTGTTGGCTGTGAAGATGACCAGAATGTTGACTCAAGTGACTGTCAGTATAATCCTAGTGTTGTTGGCTGTGAACCTGGCCAGAATGTTGACTCAAGTGACTGTCAGTATAATCCTAGTGTTGTTGGCTGTGAACCTGGCCAGAATTTTGACTCAAGAGACTGTCAGTATAATTCTAGTGTTGTTGGCTGTGAACCTGGCCAGAACTTTGACTCAGTTGATTGGCAGGATAACTCTAGTCCTGACATCTGCCAACCCTACCAGACTTCAGAAATGTATGTTGACAAAAAATGTGACACCTGCAGTTTGAAAATAACAGCCAGAGAATGTTCTATCCCAGATTGTAATTCAAACAGACACATAAATAATCTCAAACCTGTGCACCTATTTAACTGTACTTGCAACAAATTAGCTAAACCTTTATTGACAGGCGAACTGGCCACAGAAAGTTTGTCACGGCCAGATTTCGAGAATGGCCGTGACTGGTATGGACTAGGTTGGGATGTACAGGATAATGGGAAGTCTTGGGGTCACACGGGTGGTATGGATGGATCATGTGGAACACTTTTTCATCATCATAGTGGTTTAAACTGGGCCTTTATATTAAACTCCTGGGCAGTTGATGCAGATCTAAATGGAGTCATGAAATGTGCTGTAAGTTCCGTAGCTAATGCAGGAATGTATGACCAGAACATTCTGAGTATGGACAGTGAGTTTGGTGTGAGAATTGTCACCAAGGATAAATTTCAAATCATTTGCTTATGTGTGAGTGAATCCACTCTTTCAAAGGTGATTTCACAGGTCAAAATGGATGGGTTTTTCGTTACTTGGATTTCAACTATAAGCCAGGATTTTTCATATGTTGCCACCAAACTGTCACAAAGCAAAACAATTAATAAACCCTACCCTCAGAATTACAATAAATCTGGCAAATCAGAACCCCACAACAGGTACATTGCTGTATTTAAAAAATTTCACTTTGTGGATTACTTTGTTATATTTAATAAAACTGCAATAGAACTTCAGAGCATTATTAATGAAAGTAAGAAAGACAACTTTGTGATCAATTTCATTGATTCATTTGTTGACTCTGAGGCTCAGCTGAGGTTTACAGCAGTGTTTAAGTATGACAAGTCTATCTGCCATGATAATGACATCATTGTACTTTTAGCAATGGCAGCCAGTGATTATGTGAAACATGTAAAAAGTTTTCTTCAATCACATTATGTAGTGGTTCAGTCAGTGACAGAAGTATGTGCCAAACTGTATGTGAGTGCTATTCTACTGGCTAGAAACAGCCATGACAACAGTTGTGTGGATAAGTTAGTTAAAAATACAAGTACTAATAGTCACATGAATAAGCCAGTTAAAACCACTAATGTACTTCCAGCCAGGAATGACGGATCAGCTGAAGTGCACTCAGAAACGATCATTCAAAACAGTAGTATGTCAAAAACACTACATAGCGAAACCAACAATGACAGCAGTTCTTTTCTGTCAGACTTACAGAAATCAGAAGATATAGCATTCCCGGAATCCAGAAGAGAAACAGTATTTCATGAATCTGGAGGAGAAACAGTATTCCAAGAATCTAGAGGAGAAAAAATATTACAGGAATCAAGAGAAAAAACAATATTCAAGGAATCAAGAGGAGAAATAGTTAACCAGGAATCATATACACATCACAGCCATGAAACAGTTCAGACGGGAACCTCTAATGAACTTTCTGCAAGGTCAAGGACAAGAAAACAAACAAAGTACCAGCCAATGGCAAGCAAGAAATCCAAATGCCAAACTTCATCATTATCAAACTCAACCTACTGGGTCCAAATAACTCCAGAAAGCTTTCTCACAGAGCTCAACAGGCAGATCAAACAAAACAACAGCCTAGTGTACGCACACTTCTATAGCTCGGACAGAAAACCGTATGTCAGTGGGTGCTGGCGTCCCAAAGGTGGGGGGAACTGCTACCAGAGAATCTCTATGTCCAAGTATGGGCTGGTTCCTGAGCTTGTGGAGGCTGCTTCAGAAAATGTTTATCTCCAGTGCTTGTCGGAATATGTTGAGGAAGATGGGGTTGTGTATTATGCTGCTATATGGCAAGCTAGCTAGACATGTTTGTACAGTATTATACTGCTATATGGCAAGCTAGCTAGGCATGTTTGTACAGTATTATGCTGCTATATGGCAAGCTAGCTAGACATGTTTGTACAGTATTATGCTGCTATATGGCAAGCTAGCTAGACATGTTTGTACAGTATTATGCTGCTATATGGCAAGCTAGCTAGACTTGTTTGTACAGTATTATACTGCTATATGGCAAGCTAGCTAGACATGTTTGTACAGTATTATGCTGCTATATGGCAAGCTAGCTAGACATGTTTGTACAGTATTATGCTGCTATATGGCAAGCTAGCTAGGACATGTTTGTACAGTATTATGCTGCTATATGGCAAGCTAGCTAGACATGTTTGTACAGTATTATGCTGCTATATGGCAAGCTAGCTAGACATGTTTGTACAGTATTATGCTGCTATATGGCAAGCTAGCTAGACATGTTTGTACAGTATTATGCTGCTATATGGCAAGCTAGCTAAGCTTGTTTGTACAGTATTATGCTGCTATATGGCAAGCTAGCTAGACATGTTTGTACAGTATTATGCTGCTATATGGCAAGCTAGCTAAGCTTGTTTGTGCAGTCTGATGCTGCTGAATGTCAAGATTGAAGCGGCCATCTTTAAAGTGTCCTTATAATGTCACCGTGTTCGTCTGTGCCGTGATGTTACGTGCTTAACACTTTTGACATCCTTAACAACAATATTGACAGGTTAAAAGACAATGGCATGGTTATTGTAATTTCTATCACAATTTTAAAGTTTTCACATCAAGCCCCCTCGTACTACTTTTTCCGGTGAACACTGGTTTCCGTCGATTCCATTTGTGGTAAGGATATACTGTGAGTTGTGTCTTTGGAACTGATATTCTAAAGGATATGGTGAGTTTTTCTTTGGAAGTGCTATTACCGAAAACAACAATTTATCGATATGAATTCAAAAATAGCTATATATGTTCGAGGCTCCAACTTTCACCTGTCAATAGAAACACAGAAAGCTGTGTATGACAAGTTACAAGGTAAAAAGTTATCTATGCCTAGGGTAACCAGACATCTGGCAAAAAGAGGACATGTCCTCCTATTTAGCCTAATGTCCTCCTTCCGGCAGGCAAAGCTAAAACCTTTAAAATGTCCGGCTTTTTAAATATTTTTAGCCTGTCAACAACCGTTGTTTCAGGCATCATAGGATTCTTCTCTCGCACCACACAAGGAACTTGCAAGTCGTGTGAGAGGAAATGGATGATACATTTTATTGCCGTTGGCTCTTTACATTTACAAAGCAGTCGCTATCAAATCACACACAAAGCCACAGAATTGCCTATCACTAGTTTCCTAACCCTATTGCTAATCTCTATCTACTTGGCTACAGAAAAACCCCTATCGACACTAAATGGTGCACTCGCTACGAAGTCAGTCCCCAGTCTGACTTTCCTACACGCGTGGCTACACAGCACGCGGAAGGACCTTGTACGTCCTTCGGCTTTTTGCGTGCTATCACACTCAGCACGCGTATAGCAACCGTTTCCTATTGAGTGGCAATCCACTTCTCTGTGGCTATCATGTAGGCGTGATTCTGTCGTGACCAGAGTACTAACTATCTGGTCGACGCCTCCGTGTCTCATGAGAGAACTAGTTAATAGTCCCCCTTCCTATCACCTACCCTGCCCTCATATCGGGGCACTATGTTACCTCTAATCTACTTGAGGTTGACCACTCTTCCCGGTGGTCTTCTATCGTGAGGCAGACCTCAGACCTCTTATACTTCAGTCTTTGACACACACCCTCCCCTCCTGTGTTGCGTCATCAACTTTGACTCATTGGTTGTGACGCAAGAGGTTTCTAAAAAATTTGTGTATCTAATTTTTGTCAAAGACTGCTGATAACCTGGCTTTGGGTAACTCAATAGACTTCTACTGACCATTGTCACAATGTAGTATCACTTTACTTAGCTACTGGCAATCGCCACAACTTGTCTGGTTGGCGTGAGCCCTCTTCTCAATCGCAATATTATATTATTAGAGGTATGTTTGAACCGGACCATTGTCTTATAAGACCTGCCCTCAAATAGTAAATTAACTCACTACCCATACAAAGTTGACTTTCTTAGGGTCAACACATGAATTGCTTCATGTCCCCCATATAATATTAAACAACCATACACAAGCTGTGTGCGACAGGCTTTACCTATCTCGCTTCCGCGTGTAAAGTTCTCTTTCACTGTTAAGTTAGTGTTTCGTTGTCTATTGTGTCCCTTGACCTGGAGTTATCTCCCTTTGATCTACCAAAAATGTATGCAATTTACATGTTTGTTTTCCTGGATGTTTGCGTGTTTGGATCTAACTACTAGTATAATCTACCTTCTAACATGTGTATCTATCTATCATGTGTATGTAAGTTAGTTTTCAAGTGCCATAATTCGGTTAAACGTGGCCCCAAACAAGTGTATAACACTAACTCGTGACTACGTTTCCATCTTATGAGACTTAAAATACTGTCTCTAAGATCTACACTAAACTACACACAACACATTCAAGACAGCACATTTTCAACAACGAAAGCAAACACTTGACGCAGACAAATAAAAAAAAATTGCGTTGAGCGGCAGAAAAAATCCGCTGACTGATCTCACTCTCTTGTATATTTTACATCCGCTCTCACTTTCACACTTCTATCACACATCTTTTACCCTCACTTCTGTCACACATCTTTTACCCTCACAATTATTTAAAAACCTTGGAGTGACACTGTACAAGTTTGGCTCAGTTTGACAAAGTTGAGCCTAATGACTGTGCGTAGATTGCTGCACAAGTCGTGTATTTACAAACTATTAACAAGTAAGAAAAAGGGTTGATGGTTTGTTCCCTGGTATTATTGCTGACTACATTCTACTGAAATAAATTCTACTCTAAATACTGAAATACTAATACTAGTTCATAATATGTATCTAATGTGTTACCTACTTTAATTAATTTAAGGGAAGTAATCTAACTATTTAAATTTTTAAATT